>JBBPBX010021808.1:0-42022 GCA_038048925.1 Garcialebias charrua | reverse complement strand
CTATTTTTTTTTAATTCAGCTGATTTGACCGGTATGTGCCTTTATTAAGGAAAAGTTCAGCTCAGACACATCTTTGCTATAATTTTCAGCAAACAAATAATTGTTTTTAAGTTTTAATCTTGTTAAAGTCCTACCGTGCACGCTCCTGTGGCCATTTCCAGGTTGTCACCACTGACGCGTAACATACGCGACACGTCAGCGGTGACGCACAATAGATGTGACTTACAATATAGGGCGAAGCGACATATTTATGGATTTTTCCACTTTTTGGACATAATTGGACTGATACGACTTATAGGGAGGTGTGACTTATCGGTCGGAAAATACGGTAGGTTTCTGCAGAAACTTTGACAAGGACTGCCACTTTGTAGACATTTTAAAATTTACAGTTGACAGTACTACCGTGCTTGCCGCCGTATAAGTCGCATCAGTCCAAATATGTCTAATAAAGTGGATCAAACATAAATACGTCGCTTCGCCTTATAAGTCGCATCTATTATGCGTCACTGCTGACCATATGGAAATGTGGACCGGTGTTGTGCCAAAAATCGATTGGTTGCCAAGTGGCGGCCACGGGGGCGTGCACTGGAGGAGTTTAAGAAGAATTTAACAAGATTAGCACTTAAAGTAGTTGGCATTATAGTAAAGGTGCCTCAGTTGAGCTTTTCCTTAATAAATGCACTTTAATGGTCAGATCAGCTGCATTTCACCTGCGCTGCGAAATGCAGCTGATCTGACGTTTGCTCCAGGAGTTCTGGAGCGAGAAGAAGGTGACTCGGTATGGCAAGCCAAGTGTCTCATTAGCACTTTTACCTATTAGTGAAACACTTGGCTTGCCATATTAGTCGAGCGCCCTCTAGTGGCTGAAATCAGTAGTGTTCAATATTTTCCATGTCGAAATTAATTAAATTGTCAGATCTCAGCCAAAAATTGATTTATAAATATGGAGGGGGAAAAAGCAAATAAGTCGCAGGGCTTGCTAATTTATGCAAAAACACGTGTACAACAAAACATATGGTATGTGTTGGGGCTCACTCTCAGCTACCACCATACCAAATTTCAGCTCAATATGGCAAAAAAAGTTACCGGCATAGTCATTTTTTTTCTTTTAAGCTATGGTGGCCATCTTGGATTTTTGATTTGGATTCAGTATGTGATGGAGAACGTTCTCAGATATCACCACACCAAATTTCAGCTCTATATTTTTAAGAATAGACTTTTAATAGAGTTAAAAGCCATTTAGATTTAGCTTTAGCAGCCGTCATGGGTTTATTTGAATTCAGTATTTATTGGGTATTACTCTCAGATACTACCACACCAAATTTCAGTTAAATATCTCCAAAAAAAAAAAAAAAAGGCTGATTTATAGTATTTTTCTTTAGCTCAGGTTGGATTCTGAGCTTCTTGGAAAAAAATCTTGGATTTTTCATTTTTAGTCCGAGTCTATTAGGGATTATTCTCAACTAGTTCACCAAATTTCAGCTCGATATCTTTTAAAATACCGTTGCTGAGTTATATTTTTTCAGTTTTCGCTAAGGCGGCCATCTTCGATTTTTAATTTGCATTAGGGATGTATAACAACTCACTCTCAGGTATGAGCATACCAAATTTCAGTTCAATATCTCAAAGGTCAATTCTGAGGAAGCTGTGGCAGCCATCTTGAACCTAATCAGTGTTTTGTTCAGAGATCTCTTCACTATAGGTCTCGTGACCTTATTGTGGCAGTTAGAAGCTGTTACAAGTTTTATAGGTGTTTTTCAATGAGAAAAATTGTGTGCGTGGGGGGGTTGGTGGTGGCACATTGCTGTTCAGGCCACATTAAAGTTGAAGGAAGAACAAGACCCTTTTCAGGTGACAGTCCCCCCCCCCAAAAAATAATAGAGCATAAATTCTCCAACACAGTTAAAATGGCAGATTATGTCTGCCTTAAAGGGAGAGTTCAGACATTTTGAATAATAATGAAGAATAAACGGTTCACTTGACAAACGTGTACCACTTAATAAATCAATTGTTGCACAGCCTGTGAAACTGTCAATAATGGTGTTCCCCAAGGCTCAATCTTAGGACCCACTCTCTTTACAATAATATACATAAGTAATATAGATCAGAACATTCCTGATGCATCCTTGCATTTCTATGCCGATGACAGTTGTTTATTGTAGAGATAAATCACTTGCTAAGGTTTTCCAGCTTCTACAGTCGGCATTCGACATCATCCAGTCAGATTTGTTCCGTGTCTAACTGGTGCTAAATGCTGATAAAACCAAAGGGATGTTGTTTTCAATCAGGAAGTTGCTACCAATAGTCCTTCCTCCTAACTAATCTACGGATATTGTTCCTATTGAGTTTGTGGATTCTTACAAATACTTGACAATCTTGGTGTAGTGGTAATGGCAGTCGTCTCCCGATCGGAAAGTTGGCGGTTCGACTCCCGGGACCCGCTCCATGTGTCGTTGTGTCCTTGGGCAAGACACTTAACCCTGAGTTGCTCCCGGTAGGACTGGAAAGCACCTTGCATGGTAGTCTGCCGCCACCGGTTTATGAATGTGTGTAGCATTCAATATATGTGTAGCACTTTGAGATTTTCAGTAATGAAAAGTGCGTTATAAATTGAATTAATTATTATTATTATTATTATTATTATCTCTCTTTTAAGCTGCCTGTTGTATGCTAGTGAAGATTCTCAGTCGTCCAGGACATTGTAAATCCAAATATGTAATGTTAAAAGCAAAAACAAGCTGATTGTTGAAAACTTAGTAAAGAAACTGAAAGTTGAACTGGGTTTCTTGTTCAGAAATAGATCTTGCTTAACTCTGAACGCTAGGAAACGCCTTGTAGCCGCTACTTTCCTTCCCTCCATTGACTACAGTGACATTTACATGAATGCTCCTACAAGCACCCAGATGTTGGATGTTGTCTATCATGGTGCACTTAAGATTCATAACTGTCTGTAACTACCATACCCATCATTGCACCCTGTATTCACTGGTTAACTGGTCATCATCAACTTCAAGCAGACTCTTCCACTGGTACATTTTCATCTTTAAATCACTTCTTGGTCTGCTGCCTTCATGCATCTCCTCCTACATGTCTCTGCGTGAGTGCAGCTACAGCGTGCACTCTCAATACCCTGCAGTGTCCTCTCAGTGTGGACTGAACTCGACAAAAAGGCTTCTCTTATTCCACTCCTGTTTCCTGGAACACCTTACAAAAAGATCTGAAGCTTTCAACCTTGACCTTTCTACGGGATTTAAACAATTGTTAAGGTCAATGAAAACAAAGCAATGTTCCTGCTTTTAGTATTTTACCCCATTTCATAATGTATCATGTTTTTATTTTGTTTTATATCCTACTTATATTTTCTTTTCATTCTATGTGCATTTTATGGCCGTTTATTGTTGTGTGTACCTCATTTGTGGTTTGTCTAAAACAGGTCTCTCTTGAAAACGAGTCCTCGTGACTCAATGAGACTAACCTGTAGACATGAAGGTTGAATGGATGAAGAAAGCATCCCTCTCTGTCCCATGTTTCCTAAAAAACGACAGCCGATTTGGTTTCATACCTAAGTCCACACCATAAAAGCCAAAATTGAGCAGAATACTTTTGGGGGAATGTATGAAGTTTCAAGATAAACATTTGGCGACTGTAAATCTGAGAATGATGTCAATGAAAAGATGTTGACGCTTCCCAGTGTTGGAAACCTGCAAGGAAATTTCTGTTCTGTTAGTTTCATCAGTTTTTGTTCTCAGGGGTGCGGGAATCAGTACTGTTGTCTCAAATATTAGATACAACTGCAATGGGCCAATGAAGTGCTTTAAATACACATTTATCAAACCCTAAAGTGAGTTTTTAGGATGAACTACAATATGTGTTTGCTTTTTGGTCTTTCCAATAGAATTCATTCATGTAAAAAATATATACAGGTAGTCCCCGACTTACGAGCGAGTTCCGTTCCTGCAAGGTGCTTGTAAGACGAAATCTCATACGTCGGAACACGAAACACGTGTCGCTTGTAAGTCCGGATTTTCGGTTGTAAGTCGGAAATTTATGCTAGCGCTACTACGAACACTCGTTTTCAACACAAACGTACGTACTAGTTCATAAACATGCTCAGAAACTTGTTTACAAACTGTTAGCGAACACACTTTCATCTAAAAACACATAAAGTGTTGTATTTTCTGTATGTTCTGTACAAGTTTACTGTTCGTTAGTCAGCTCGTAAGTCCGGAACCTTGAATGTCGATGCGCTCGTAAGTCGGGGACTACCTGTATATATTCTTACCACTTGCATTGCACAAGTATATTTTTACTGTTAGCAGCAATACTATTTAATGTAATTTTTTGTCAATAATGATGTCAGGTTTACAGCTATTCAGCTACAAGGTGGTGTGGTAGTAGCTGACTGTCATCCAAAACACATACGTGTTCTACCAATTCAACCATTAACTACTGCAGTCAACCTTGTTTGTTAGCAAAACCTCTCATGAACCTCTGGACGGACTTTAATGAACCTTTCAGAAAGTAAGACGTACGTCTACAACTGATTAACTTGTAGAGTCAACAAAGTTTAAGATGGTGACCACAGCTAACTGATCTTAGAAAACACAGAAGCAGTTTGATGTCCAGACACCTCTTCCAGCTCCTCTGGGAGGACTCCAAGGCGTTCCCAGGCCAACAGAGACGTAGTCTCTCCAGCACGTCTCAAGTCTTTCTTGGGGTCTCCTCCCAGTCGTACATGCCTGAAACACCTCCCTATGGGAGGCGTCCAGCGTCCATCCTTACCAGAAGATCGAACCATCTCAACTGGCTTCTCTCATTGTGGTGGAGCAGCGGTTCTACTTAGAGTATCCAGATAACTGAACTTCTCACTTTTTCTTTAGGAGTCCAGCTACACTCATTTAGTTTGTGTCTCGTTCTTTCGGTCATTACCCAGAATTTGTTATTATAGGTGACAATAATTGTAGACCAACCAGTAAACGCAGAACCTCTTCCCTCTTCACCACAACAGTCCTTCTCAGAGTACACAATATTGTGAAAGTTGCACCAATCCATCTGTTGAACTCAACGCTCCATTCTTCCATCACTCATGAGCAAACCCTGAGATACTTGAACGTCTCCACTTGAGGCAGAACCACACTCCCATTCCGGAGAGGATAGTCCATCCTCTGAGGACCATGGAATCAAGATTTGGAGGTGAATATTTTAATCCCAATTAGACCCATCGCCATGAACAATAAATAGGTTATCGCATGATGAAGGAAAATTATCGACCTCATTTTCATTTATCGGCTTTATCGTTTCTTCGTGTCTCTCTTTCTACTGAAGACACGGTTCAACTCCGGTGCTCTTCACTGACCCCTCCCTTTCTCTTTAAAATCCGTTTTAACCATCCATAATTGCGTTTTTGGATCGTTAAAAGCAGCTAAGCTGAGAAGCTAAGCTATGAGCTAACAGGCCGACCTCAGGAATAAACCTTCGTCTTGTGTTGAAGCTCCAAAATTCATGGTTGAAACCTGTGCCTTTGTGTAAAAAGTTTTTTTCTCTGCAAAAAGAAACTGAAAACTTGTTTACTGATTTTTTAGTAAAAGCTTTGTGTGACAAATGCTATGCTAAAGAGCTCAAACCACACAGAGCGTCCGCCATGTCACCATGTCACGTCAAGGGCCCTCCCTCCCATTTTTCTTAAAGAGACACACTGCACAACTATCCATCCTTTGGCTCAAGCTGTCTTATACTGCCATCAAGTGGTCAAAAAAGGTACTACACTACAAACAAATCAACATTTCTTCTAAAATTGGACAATTAATTATTGTTAAAATTCAAACAATATTATAGTTTATTGCAATAATTTCTGAGACAATTAATTGCCCAGCAAAATTTGTTATTGTGACAGGCCTAATGCAAACCGCTCCAGTGAAAGCTGGAAATCACGACACAACGCCAACAGGAGCGCATCATCTGCAAATAGTAGAAATGAAATCCGTAAGACATCAAACCGGACCCCTTCCGCCCCCTGGCTGCACTGAGAAAATATGTACATGAAGTTACGATCAGACATCTTGTTCTGATCTATTCTGGTTTGTTTTGATGCTCAACTTTGGCACAGATGATTTTATTATCAGCTGTTGCTAATCTCTGCTTGCTGATTACATTTAAATGAAAACTGACTTTTCTCAAGCCGTTAAGGTTTCCCTCTGGAGCCAACCTGATGGAGATTTCAATTAAACGGTTGTCCGTGTTTGTTTATCGGTAAAAGTTGGAGGAGAAACCAGGAGAAAAACATTGTGTGCTTAGGTTGGAGGCTTCAACTTAATTATCTGGCGAGAAATCTTCACAGAGGCTTGTTTTCTCATCAAACAGACTCGTGCTCGGCTGTTTGAACAGGCTGCACTTCTGTTTTCTTTGTCGATGAGCAAATTTTCAACTAGGCCTGCATCACTCCTCAGTGCGATGCCCCCATCTTCTGCTTTCTTTATCTTCACACCACCATTTTCCATCAAGTCAGTGATTCCCAGACTCAGTCCGACACCACGTCTCTGTTCAACATTGGGCTCGGTCTGGTCTTATTGATTTGTGGGTTTTGGATCCATTCTCTTCCATGGAAAAACAAGGAAAGATGGGAAAGCCATCCCCATCAGGTGATTAAATCTTAAACAACCAAAGCAGGAAATATTTTCTGTGTGTTAGCTGTGATGTTAGATTTTAACTTCATAATAGTAGGAGTATTTTCCTTTACAAGCACGGTCTCAAAACACCAGAATTTTTCCAGTTTTAGACCCAAGAGCACAATCCGCCTGCTTCAGTTCATCGTGGCTCCAAAAAAGAGAAAGTTAGCTGAAAATAGAAAAACATACAATAATAATTACCGGTAGTGACCAATTACAGATCATTGAAACAGTTGCAGCAGTAATCATGAGGTAGTGTAACGAGCTGTGGTGACCCTAATCAGATCTTTGGTAGTAATGTTCTTAAATGATGCCACATAGAGGTCTATTTCAACAGTTAAGCTCTAAAAATAAACACGTAGTTGAAAGCTGGGTCGGAAAATGTCAGTCAAAATGCGAGCTTTTGTGACAACTTGGACAGCTTAAACATTCTGCATCATTTGAATTATTTGAGCAATACAAAAGACTAGAAAATCAACTCGGATCTTAACATGCTTGCTGTAAAACTACACTGTATGCTGAGTGCTGACAGTAAAGCATGGCAGTGACAGTGTGATGATACGGGACTGCACAGGTGCTAAATGTTTATAGGTGGCAGATTAGAAGCCTGTAAAAAAGCACCAAAATATTTGCTGTTATGACTTAATACCTGGCAGCATGGTGGCTCAGTTGATAGAGCTGTTGCCTCTCAGCGAAAAGGTTACAGGATCAAATCCTGATTGGGGGCCTTTCTAGGTGGAGTTTGCATGTTTTCTCCGTGCATGCGTGGGTTTTCTCCGGGTACTCCGGTTTCCTCCCACCGACCAAAAACATGCATGTTAGACTGATTGGTAACTCTAAATTGTCCCCAGGAACGAATGGTTGTCTCGTTTGTCTCCATGTGTGATGGACTGGAGACCTGTGTCCCCCACCTCTCACACAGTGGCAGCTGGACATGGGCACCAGTGACCTCAGTGATCTGAAAAGGAAGAAGCCTGTAAAGATGATGGATGGATGAATACCAACTGACCTAGCTATATTCTGATCAGTTACGTACAGTACCTCCTAACCTACCTGTTCATTACCCAAGGACCAACCTAAATACTCATCTACCCATCGACCCAGTCATACATCTACTTACCAACCTACTGACCTGACTAACCCACCTAGCTATTGACCAGGTGTCTTGCCAACAGCTCTACTGTACTTGGTTATCCACCTATCAACTCTTCCTATGAACCAACTGAATTACTTGCTAACCTTGGGACCTATACCTACCTGTCAACCAACTTACTAAACAGAGTAACTAAACTATCCAAAAACCTACTGGCCTTCTGTCTGACCTACAGTACCTAACTATGGATCAACCAACATTTCTGCAGATCTACTTACTTTTAACAAAAAGAGAAACCTACCTACTTATTTACTGGATGACTGACATACCTACCAAATTACTGACTTTCTCTTACCCATTATATTTTGTACTCGTCTACCTAGCCCCGAGATGGTGTAGCTGTAGAGGTAGGGCAGCCAACTTGGGACCAGAAAGTCATGGTTCGATTCCCCGCCATTCCCACTTGTGGTGTCCTTGAGCAAGACACTTAATCCCTAATTGCTCCCAGGCGCTTACATAACTGCCCATTGCTCCACCTGGGTGTATCTCACATGTGATGGGTTAAATACAGAGAACTACTTTCACCATTGTACGGGAACGTACAATGATAACACAAAGCACTTTAATTTACTTTTCTTACTACTGTACAGTACCTAGCAATCAAATAACCTACATGTTGACCTTAAAACCAACCTTAGGACCGACCTACATATCATACTTATCCAACCAACCTACCTCTCAACCTCTGTTGACCTACCTACCTACCGCTCAACCTTTGTTGACCTACCTACCGGTTGACCTCAACCTCAGTTTGACTTACCGACCTACCTCTCAACCATAGTTGACCTACCTACCTACCTCTCAACCATAGTTGACCTACCTACCTCTCGACCTCCGTTGACCTACCTACCTACCTACCTCTCGACCTCCGTTGACCTACCTACCTACCTACCTACCTACCTACCTTCCTACCTACCTACCTACCTACCTACCTACCTACCTACCTACCTCCATTGACCGACCTACCTCTCGACCTCAAGTTGACCTACCTACCTACCTACCTACCTCTTGACCTCCGTTGACCTACCTACCTACCTACCTACCTACCTCCATTGACCGACCTACCTCTCGACCTCAAGTTGACCTACCTACCTACCTACCTACCTCTTGACCTCAGTTGACCTACCTACCTATCTACCTCTCGACCTCAGTTGACCTACTTACCTATCTACCTCTCAACCTCAGTTGACCTACCTACCTACCTGCCTACCTACCTCTCAACCTCAGTTGACCTACCTACCTACCTGCCTACCTACCTCTCAACCTCGGTTGACCTACCTCTCGACCTCAGTTGACCTACCTACCTCTCGACCTCAGTTAACCTACCTACCTCTCGACCTACCTACCTCTCGACCTCAGTTGACCTACCTACCTAACTACCTACCTCTCGACATCAGTTGACTGACCTACCTACCTACCTCTTGGCCTCAGTTGACCTACCTATCTACCTCTTGACCTCAGTTGACCTACCTACCTATCTACCTCTCGACCTCAGTTGACCTACCTACCAACCTCAGTTGACCTACCTACCTACCTATCTCTCGACCTCAGTTGACCTACCTACCTACCTACCTACCTACCTACCTACCTACCTACCTACCTACCTCTCGACCTCAGTTGACCTACCTGCCTATCTACCTCTCGACCTCAGTTGACCTACCTACCTGCCTGCCTACCTTTCAACCTCGGTTGGCCTACCTACCTCCCTCCCTCCCTCTCAACTTCAGTTGACCCGACCTACCCACCCACCTACGTAACTATCCACCTACCTTCTCGTTTACCTTAAGACCAAGGTAAGGACTGAGCTTACCTACTTCTTACTTTAGGGACCAGCCTACCTAATCTTTTACCAACATGTTAACCAACCAACCTACCTGTTGACCTTAAAACCAATCGAAGGACTGACCTACCTGTTACTTTAGGGACCAACCAATGATGGTCAGTCAACCAATTGGTCTTATTATTGTTTTTCTCTTGCATTTGTTGTTGGATGTAACTGGGACCCTGTGTACATAATCTCGTTTTCAACACATGTACTACATGCGGTGCAAATGACAATAAATTCTCTCTGACTCTGACTCTCTGATGTACTTATCCACCTGTCCATCAGCTGATCAATCTGTTGACTTTGAGTTCAACATAAGGACCATCCGAGTAATTTACCTACGTACCAACCTTCCAATGATTTACCTACTTAATGTTTACATTTTACTGAATTAGGACCAACCTAGCTTATTGTCTACCTAACTACATACTATGGTGGGGCTTATGGTGGGGCTTATATTTTTTATTCTAACTTATATCAAACTTTATTTTAAATTATAAATACTTAGTAGCAGAACTAAAATAGTTTTAGAGAGGTGAAAAGGTTTTGAATAATTAGAAACAGACGAGCTGAGCTGACCACATCTGAATATTATAGTGAACATTAGGACTATTACTAACCATAAAACCCAAGTTATGTTCCCTTTTTATATTAAATTCTAATAAATAAAACTATAGTCAGTTCTCAGTAAGCATTAATCTCACATTGTGTTGAATTAGTCATAGTTATGTAATGAAGTCATTTCCAGATCGCTAAAGTTGAGAAGCGATTTAAAAACCCTTCTTTTGAAAGCATACCATGAGTGCTACATAATGTTTTCACCTGATGTGCTTACAAATGTGTGCAGTGCTGCAAGACACAAAGAGATTTATTTGATTAGACTAACAGCTATTCAGCCCTTCTCTCCGTTTCTATCAGATGAGTCATGCTGTGCCAGGTTTGGAATATTATCGTCTTAATATTTATGCCGATCCTCACTAAAAGGAACAATCACCACTTGGCTGAAAGCACAGAGCTTTTAGTGGTTATGTGTTTTAAGCCCGACTACTGGAAACCATTTACTGTATATAGTTATGTTTAAATACTTGTCTCTTCAACCTTTATTTGGTAATGGGGATGCATTAGGGAACATAATGCATTTCTGTTTGTTAATGCGTCTCTTCAGGTGCCGTTTCCTGCTGCGCAGATGATGGTCGGCTGATCTCTGAGCTCACCGATTGGCTCGCCGAGCTTCGCTGCTCGCCGGTCTCAGCTGCCGTCATGGCCAAAAGTCCCGAGGTCAAGCTGGCCGTCTTTGGCAAAGCGGGCGTGGGCAAGTCAGGTAAAGCTCAGTGTGTGTGCGTGCTCGTCATTTTGATACTCAAAGTCTCCCCGTTTCACTACTTCATGAGGTAACAAAGGAATATTTTGGAGTAGTATGCCTTTTTGTCTGCAGAGCACTTTTCTTTGCAGCTGATTTTAGGTGTGAAATGTGTTATTCCTTTCAATTTTGGGGGGTTTTCAACTAGGGGTGCGAATCTTTCAGTGTCTGGAGAATCGATTTGATTCCGATTTTTGATGTACTGATTCGATTAAAAATCGATTTTCGATTCTAAAACGATTTTCATTCCAGGATCAATTTTCGATTCAGAATCGATTTTCGATTCTGAAACGATTTTCGATTCTGAAACAATTTTCAATTGAAATCATGAAAAGATTAAACAATAATGTAAACAAATAAAACATTTATTTAAAACAATAATGTATGCTTGTAGCAAACATTAATAATGTCAAATAATACAGTATAAATACAGCAGATGGGTATATGAATAGAATGCAGCAGCTTTAATCGGGTCCCGGAGGTCACTGGTGCCTATATCCAGCAGTCACTGTGCGAGAGGCAGGGGACACCCTGGACATGTCTCCAGTCCATCACAAATAATTCAAAATACAAACGTAAACAAAGATTTCAGCCTACTGTATTGCATAAACATTTAACTCAAAATAAAATAGACTTCAAAATCATATTGCATTCATCCATGTTTCAAATGTGTATGGATGGATTTTGTTTAAAAGATTTGTTTGGTAAATCTTTTCAACAAAAGCCATCTATCCATCATCTTTACCCGCTTTATCCTTATCGGGTCCTGGAGGTCACTGGTTCGGGTCAGATTTCTTCTTCTTTCTGCCACCTTTCATTTTATGTATTCTTTCATATACTATGAGATATGGTTTTATTTTCTTTATCTTATGGGTTTTAATGTAAATTAAAAAAATAAATAAAAAAAATAAAAAATTCCCCACGTCCCCCCACCCAAAAAAAAAAAATCGATTTTGGGCTTTTAGAATCGATTCTGAATCGCCAGGACTAAGAATCGATTTTCCCTGCACCCCTATTTTCAACTAAATTATACTCTAATAAGAGCAAGCTGTATTATTGACAACGAGGCATCCGGCATTAGAGCGAACTTCACTCATGTTGGAAGAATGAACGTAAACTGGCAGGAAACGCAGCGGCTTCAGGTGTTCAGGCTGGATTACTGCCTCCTTTAAAGCACCTGTCACATGCATTATCCATCCATCCATTATCTTTACCTGCTTCTTCCTCTTCGGGCCGTGGGGGGTCACTAATGCCCATGTCCAGCAGTCACTGTGTGAGAGGCAGGGGACACCTGGACAGGTCTCCAGTCCATCACAGGGACACAGAGACAAATGAGACAACGCTCTCTCCTAGGGACAGTTTAGAGTTACCAGTCAGTCTAACATGCGTGTTTTTGGCCTGTGGGAGGAAACCGGAGTACCTGGAGTAAACCCACGCAGCACGGAGAGAACATGAAAACTCCACCCAGAATAGCCCAGTCGGGATTCAATCTGGCAACCTTCTTGTTGAGAGGCAGCAGTTCTACCATCTGAGCCACAGTTTAAGAATGAACCTTGATATTTAAGAACTAAAAACACAATATAAACCCATTTTGTCCCAACTGGAGCATATTACTGTACAGTAGTTTGCAGCCGAAGTGACGACAAAAGGGTTCAACTTCGTCTTCAGTCACTTGTCCAGCATTTCGAGCTGTTGGCTGTGCCAGAAGCTCAAACATAGAAGAAATATTAGTGTTCTGCCATCTTTCTGATGGAGACTCAAAATAATCTAAAGAAACATCAGACTCGTGTGTTAGTTATTGTGACGCTGTGTTTACACGCAGGCGTTCCTCTTCATCACTTCCTGTCACTGAGCATGGGAATATCTCAGCTCTTCCTCTCAACAGAGATTTGTTTTTGCATTATATTAATGTTATTGTTACAATAATGAATTCATATCACAAACATTTGATGTCACGGACATTTTAAACGATGCCTCCCGTCAATAAACTCCAAAAAAGAAACAACAGAAGCTTCACAAGTTGTTTCCGTGGATGTATTTGAGCAAACATTTTAACATTAACTCACAAATCTGCCACAGTCCGATAAATCTATAATTCAGTTTCCAACATTTGGTCAGAAACTAATATTAAAAGTAGGGCTGTAGTGATACAATAATCTCACGATACGATACGATACACGGTATTCTGCTCACGATATGATATATATTGCGATATTCAGCAAACTATACAATTCAATACACTTTTGCGATTTTCTGAAAGACTTTAGGGACAGAGTGATTTTGGTGACATTTTGAGACTGTTATAGACTTGGATTGAATTAATTTAACTGAAAACTGATTAAAAGCACCAACTACACAATACTTGGCTCTGGTTGGACATGGAGACAGACTTAAAGTTGACAGCTGGACAAAATGAATCAAAGAAGTGGTGAGAAAACATGTTTCTTTCAATTGAAACAGTAAAAACTGTAGCTTATATGCATTTGTAAAGTAAATAAAGTGCACCAAGTGCCCTGCTCTGAATAGTTTGAAACCTTTTTAACCTCGACACTTCCAATGTCAATAAGACTAATAAGTGAACTCTAAACAGAAAGTGTTCTCTGCAGACCAAGTGAGCTACATTCTCCTCAGATTTTTGTTTAGAAATAGAATCTGATCGACGTGCTCTGGGAGAAGTGCACTTCTCTGCGCAGTGATGATATCTCCAGCGGTGGAGAAGACTCTCTCTGAGGATACACTGGTGCCAGGGATGCAGAGGTACGATACTTGCGGATGAATATCGTTTTTTTTCTAGGAAAGAAAAAAAATCGACATATATCGCAATATCGATATTATTACACAGCCCTAATTAAAAGTAGCATTTCGTATCGCTAGCTCCCAAAAGTCCTACGTGATCAGTTAGCGCTCAGATGGGGCCACAACAAATTTTGTCCAGCATCTGCAAAATTAACAGTTATTTTGTGTTTGCTAATCTGCGGTGGCCATCTTGAATCATTTCAAACCTACGGAACTAAAGAGACTAAATTGCTTCTTTTTTTAGCCGATTGCAACTTTAGATATTGAAGTAAATACACTCAGACAAAGTGAAGAAAATCCTATTTAAGATTACTTTAAGTCTATTTTAATAAACAGTTATTTGGAGTTTATATCACTGCTTCCTTTTATGTTGCCCCTGTGAGTTTTGCTCCGACCAGCAGTATTTTATGCTTACAGTGAATTCTCATATCCGCTCTGTTTGTGCAGCCATTGTTACAGTGCAAGGTTGATTTTGGCCCTCCTTCACTGCCTTCACTCCCACAGGTCTTTTCCAGTTGGCTTCAGCATTCCCCTGTAAGCCGGAGCGGCCTGGCTCAGCTGGCCTCCTGTACGTTTTCCTCATCGACTGTGCGCTCCTTGTCAGCTGCCTTTGCTTAGCACTCGGATGTGAGAAAACACGCTTTAGGATCCCTTCCACGTCGAGTGGGACCATTAAAGTTTCAGAAGTACAAAGCATAATTACGGAGCAGAAAGGCTGTGAAAACATGCCAAAGAGGCTGACGCCAGAAGCTCTTAGACTATTGGTCAGGATTTTGAGACTTCAGCCCCAAAACGATGACTTTTCCCCAAAAAAATAAAGAGCGTTACTACTTCCTGTCAGGTCTTAACCTGCCATCTGCTCTGATGCTTCAGCTACAGACCATAATATCACCGTAAACACCAGAAGGGGTATGTTGATGTGGTATATAGATCATTTTCTTTAAAAAAAAAAACTAAAAAAAACACCCAACAACATTCTTGCATTTAACGCCCTGCTAAAACACTCTGCTCTCGTTTCAGTTCCCAACTGGAACATGAGAATACTTTTATTTCTCTGAGCTGATGCTCTTTAATAAACTGTCAGGCTTTGCTCCATCATACAGTAGCCCAGATGTGTTTCACATTTTCCATCAAGCTACAAACGCAGCAGATGCTTTAAATCCAACACGAGTCCTGCAGCACCATAGTTACAGATGGAGCTCAAGGTTTGACCTACAGGAGAGGAAGTCAAAGCTCGACCTCTTAATTAAGACTAACTTCCATAAAGAGTTAAAATATTGAATTTTGGTCTTGAACCCCTGATGAAAAGATCCTACCAACTCCTACTGCTACTACTACACGATGACGCAGTTTTATTTTTGGCTGAATGTCAGCTAAAACTTAATATTCACAAGTCAAACAGACCCAAAGTGAGTAAATACTTTCTGAGCCAACAACAATGTGCTAACATTCTCAGGAATTCATTTTCATTCGTTATAAAATCAAAGCTGTCCACCTTTGAAGCCGATTACTTCTTGGAGATATATTCCCCAAAATTTACATTTTAGTTATGTTAATTTTTAGGCTTAAAGAGCTCATTTTGGAGCTCATTAAAGCACATTCCTAAAACACATCACAATGCCAATAAAGATCACTCTAGAGCTAAGCTGGTGGGCTTATCCTCCGAGGATTGACGATATTTGAGCTAAACCTCAAAAAGATATGTTGAAACGATTCCATACTTAACTTCTTGCAGTCCCACTTAAAAAAATACCCCTCATCCAATTGTAGTTTAAGATGATCGATCGTAAAGCCAAGTTAGTGGGTTTATCTTCTGAGTATCAGGAATGTTTAAGCAAAACATTTTTCTACAAATTCAAAGGTGTTTCATCCAGGAACATCACCTTACAAGGACTCTGACTCAAATTTCTCCCGATTCGAATTTGCCCCCTGGGATTAATAAAGTACCTATTTACCATATCTCTCTACCGTATCTACAAGCCGGATTCCAAAAAAGTTGGGACACTAAACAAATTGTGAATAAAAACTGAATGCAATGATGTGGAGATGCCAACATCTAATATTTTATTCAGAATAGAACACAAATCACAGATCAAAAGTTTAAACTGAGAGAATGTATCATTTTAAGGGAAAAATATGTTGTTTCAAAATTTCATGGCGTCAACAAATCCCAAAAAAGTTGGGACAAGTCCATTTTTACCACTGTGTGGCATCCCCCCTTCTTCTTACAACACTCAACAGACGTCTGGGGACAGAGGAGACCAGTTTCTCAAGTTTAGAAATAGGAATGCTCTACATTCATGTCTAATACAGGCCTCTAACTGTTCAATCGTCTTGGGCCTTCTTTGTCGCACCTTCCTCTTTATGATGCACCAAATGTTCTCTATAGGTGAAAGATCTGGACTGCAGGCTGGACATTTCAGTACCGGATCCTTCTCCTACGTAGCCATGATGTTGTGATTGCTGCAGAATGTGGTCTGGCATTATCTTGTTGAAAAATGCAGGGTCTTCCCTGAAAGAGATGACGTCTAGATGGAGCATATGTTGTTCTAGAACCTGAACATAGTTCTCTGCATTAATGGAGCCTTTCCAGACATGCAAGCTGCCCATGCCACAAGCGCTCATGCAACCCCATACCATCAGTGATGCAGGCTTCTGAACGGAGCGTTGATAACAACTTGGGCTATCCTTGTCCTCTCTGGTCCGGATGACATGGCGTCCCAGTGTTCCATAAAGAACTTCAAATCGTGACTCATCTGACACAAAACAGTCTTCCATTTTGCCACACTCCATTTTAAATGACCCCTGTCTACCGTATATATGTTAGGCTGATTGGTGACTCTAAATTGACCCTGGGTGCGAGTGAGACAGGTCCCTCTTGTAAATGAGTCCCCGTGGCTCAACGAGGCTAGCCTGTATAAATAAAGGTTGATTGATACTTGCTGTATCCATCTGTTGTATCTATCTATCCATCTATCCATCTATCCATCCATCTATTGTATTTATTTCTATGTAGCTATCACTATCCCAAAAGCATAAAAAACAAACAAATAATTTGTATGTATCTTTTATGATTCTCTATTGTTGTTGTTGTCTACTGTTGTCATAACTTTTTGTTAAGAAATCAGGTCTCTCTTGTAAATTAGTCCCCAAGGCTCAATGGGATTAACCTGTATAAATAAAGGTTGAATTAATATCTAGCTGTCTCTCTCTCAAACAATAACTAGCTATTTCTATATCTAGCCATCTCTATCCATATCTAGCTATCTATATCTAGCTATCTATCTCTCTACCTACCTACCTACAGGTTAAAACAGCTTAAAATGGAAATAAAGCTAAAAAAAGAGCTCAAATTATGGGTTTATCTTCTGAAGATCCGGAATGTACAAAATGCCAAGGAAACTGACCCGGTTAAAGACCGTGTAAAGTAAAATTAAATGTGTGTTTTGAGTTTGTCACACGGCATAAATATGTGTTATTAATCACCCATATAAATCTGACTGATTAAAAACATTGTTTACCTTATAAAATTAAGTCTCAAAAATAATGAAAAAACATAATTGTGCCCTGGTCTGAAACGCTGGGGGCGTGTCAGCGCGTGGGCGTGGTTTCAGCGCAGTACTGCGCCCGTGTCCTGCCCCCTGAGCTGAGCTGTGTGTGGAGAGGCAGACAGGTGCAGCAGTAAACCTGCTCTGTTTTTATCTGAGTTCTGGCTGTAACAGCAGCTCATTTTTCCAAGAGTTACGCTGTTTTTAGTGCACTAACAACTCTGGTTTTGTTTTTAAAGTTGAGGACACAACTATAATTCATAACTACGCTGTTATGTGTTTAATAATAAGCGCTATTTTAGAAGATGAGCGGACTCGCTGCACCCGGTCCGACCCGGTCACATCGCATGCGGGGTCTGTGTTGGTGATTAAAATAAAGAGTAATCACGTTGATAACTAAGTATGCAATGGACCCGTCGCATTTTCTTAGCAAAAAAGGAGCTTGTGAACTTGTAGGGCACAGGCTTAGCAATAAAAAGAAAAAAGAAAGAAAGAAAGAAAAGAAACACCTATTACAGAGACTCTGTTTAAAACCACGCGGTATAAAAACACATTATGATTTGTACATTTATTACATTCGGTAGTTACTGTGCACTAAATGGTCAACACTTAGATTATTTAAAATAATAAGCACAAACGGCAACTTACTAAGTTTGGACGCGACATTATCCCGCCGTCAGGTGCAGGAAAGGCGGCGGCGGTGTCCGGAGGCAGTCCTGGAGGGAGACGGTCGGTAGCGGGTGCCCTGACCATTGCGACATCCAGGGAAGATGCAGGAACGAGGCATAATTGATTAGCTAGCTAACAATGAACAAAATATCTATGCTATTGCTATCTGATGCTATCGGCGATTCGCGAGTGAACGGATCCACCGAGGCGAAAAACTAATTTATACGGCTCGAGCTGCAGGGGGTGGGGCTTTAGACCGTGTGACGAAACGCGGTCACATTTAAACCACGCCTAAAAAATCCTGAAACAGAAATATGTTTAAACAAAGTTTGATCTATAACTCCAAAATTAATTGAGCTACAATTTTGAGACTTTTTACTCATTTACAAGATTACAATTATGATATTTATAATGTTTATTGAAGAAAATATTGAAATTCACTTTACACGGTCTTTAAAAGTTTGCTTCATCCAGAACAACTCCTTACATCCACGCTCCTAAAACACACTGAAATCTGAGTAATTCTGATGATCATGAGGCTAAATTGGTAAGTATAGCCACCAATAATTGTCAGATAAGATGGTGGGTTTATCCTCTGGGCGTCAAGAAATTGAGAGCCTCATAGGAACCCATTTAAAAGCTTGTTTACTTCAGGAACCAAGGCTGACAGCCCCACTTAAAGATCGTAGCACTAAAGGGATGGGTTTGTCCTCGGAGCATTAAGAATGTCAAGGCAAATGGGTCTACCTCCTGGGTTTGGATGTGGGCTGCCCCATGTAGGGAGCAGGTACATGTCTTGGACCTAGGGGGTATAGAGTGTGCATCGGGATTATGAATGGAGCGTGTCGTTATTGTTTGTCTTTCTGTGACTGAGGGTGAGGATGAGGGTGGGTCTGAATGAGTGTGTCTGTGTATGAATGTTTAAGTGTCAGGCTGGGACTTGGACTGCCCCCTCTCTGATACTTCTGAGGCTACCCAGTGTCGCGCTCCTGCCACGTGGCCCCCTGGTGGGTGTTCCTCTGCCTACGGGCGTGCTTGGGGCCCTCACTATCTGGGGCTGGGCGCTTGGGCGTTTGTCAGCTCGGCCTGGTGGCTGCCTGGTGGGGCTCGGGTCCTCTGGTCCTGTCAGGTCTGGACCTGAGGGATGGGCGTCCCCGGTGCCCGAGCCTCGGTGACCGGCCCTGGGGCTACGTCGGTGCAGCGGGCTCCGGCGGGGGCCTGTGTATTGTCGCTGTTGACCCCGGGGGGTCATTGTGTGTGGTCCCTGGTGGGGTTCGTCCGGTTCTTCCACTTGGTCGGATCTGGGGAGTGGACGAGTGGCTCGTCCTGTTCGGGTGGTCCTGGGGACTCTGGGCTCGGGGTCCTTCCTGGGGTCTTGGGCTTTGATCGCCCCTTCGTCTGTCTCGGGCTTTGGGGGGACGGGTCTCTGATGCTTCACAGTCGCTACTAAATGTTCTATTGGAGGAACCTTATTCACTTATGCATGCTCACAACCACACACAAATGGATACAGGGATGTATAGTAGATGTATGTAGATGGGTATATAAATGAATATAAATATATATGTATGTATATTGTATATATATTTGTAGGTATGGGTATGTGTATTTATAGAAATCTATTGCAAGGTCATGAATATTATCAGTCTTTATGCTTGTATGTTTCGTTGTTGTGTTCTGTCATGTGCTTTGCAGGATTGTGGACGGAGGTTTGGTGTGTTTGCCTTGTGCTCTTTCTGTGGACAATTGTTGTTTTGTTGTCTCACTTTCTCTTTTCTTTCTTTCTCTCTATAAAAAAAATACATATTGGAGTGAGAGGATGGCTATAAGGTGTGAAGGGAGGCCATCTATAAATGGAAAAAAAAAAAAAAAAAAAAAAGAATGTCA
Source organism: Garcialebias charrua (assembly GCA_038048925.1). Taxonomy (NCBI): domain Eukaryota; kingdom Metazoa; phylum Chordata; class Actinopteri; order Cyprinodontiformes; family Rivulidae; genus Garcialebias; species Garcialebias charrua. The sequence goes on along the minus strand of JBBPBX010021808.1, from coordinate 22,119 downwards.
AGGCAAAACCTCAATATACACAAGTTTTTTTTATTATCCTGGAACATCTGACTGTGTTGTCATGTCTACACCTCCTGCGGCGGTGTCTGAACCAAAGGTCGTAAAGAAGAAGGCCAAATATAACCGACAAACCTCACGTAAAACGGTTTGTCGACACGCTCGGCCAACCTGCGGCGGTGGAAAAGCTAATTATCACTCTTCAGTTCCAGCTGCTTCCGCTGCTTCGTGAACAATTGATTTTGGCGTGGACACTTAATCTACGCAGACGATCGATGCTCGTCTATCACTCACGTCCTCCTCGTGCACAAACACAGACGGCAGGATGGTAGGCTGCTTTCACAGCCGGCGCTCCTTCATCCAAACGGCCTTTACTGGAAACCTGCTCATGAACCCGTTTATTCTTCAGTCAATAAACGTGGATTCAGGCAGGAAATTACACTCCCACTTCAGAGACAAAATAACAAGCGAGGAAATAAAACACCAATATTATTAGCCTGATTTATATGTTGTTAGAGGAGCGCTGTTGTAGTTTATAAACTGTCCATATTTTGTGTTTATTGGAGCTAATCTAAAGTTAAATACTGTATGTAACCATTTGACTGGCCATTTTCATGACAGTCAAGATGCTTTCTCTAGAGAAAATTTAATTAAAAATGATCTACTAATAAAGATTTTGCTACATTTTTGCAGTTTTAACAGACTTAATATAAAAACATCCATATAAAGGTCTAGCTTTCATCACCCGCTGAGTTATAGAAGTTTTGGTCAAACCTCGTAATATTTAGAGATCTGGAGCTTGGAGTATGTGTGAGGAATGATCATCCGCTACTACCACACCAAAGTTCAACATAGCCATGTTTGTTTTGACCAACAGTGGCAGCCATCTTGAATTGGCTCGACTCCAACAGGTAATTAGTTATAGAGGAACAAAGAAGGATTACTTTGAGAGTTTCACTTAAAACCGTCCAGTAGTCCATGAGATATTTTACTTACAACCGGACACACAAACTAGCGATACACCGATGTCTACCGTCGCTGAGGGGTTTGAAAAGTGAATGTTTGTACCGGTAGTTTTCTAAAGTAGTTTTTCTAGACTGGAATTGAACAGGGAATCTAAGTAAACTTTAATGTTTTTGGTGCAATATTATGAAGTGGGTAAGAGTTGCACTGCGTGGGAGAAATATTTATTTATTTAACAGGTATCAATTTTATCCACCACCATGCTAGGGGCTGGCCAGCGGTGGCCTTGAACACCATAGATTAATCTTCGGCCATCCCAGTCATTTAAGAAAACTCATCCTTTAAGCAAAATAATAACTAGAAAGCATAGTTTCCTCAAATGACAGATGTGGTCGGTTTTAGGGCTGAACAATTAATTGCATTTGCAATAATATCGCAATATGATAAAATGATATTTTCTAATCGCGAAAGCTGCAATTTGACTGATCACATGACACAAATCTTTATCAACACTTAAAAAAAAAACACCACAAAGACATTTACGATGGTTGCATGGCTAGAATGACAACAACCAGTGCTTCAACTTCAAGTAAGCAAAGTATCAGCCGACAGGGATCACTGACCGAACTGTTTGAACTTCAAACAGTAATTTTTTATACTGTATATCAAATTTTTTATATTTATTTATTAACTGTCATGTGAAGTTCAGACAGTAGTTAGGAAGTTCACTTAACATGTTTACTATTATGTTTATGAAACAAGAAAAAATAGAAATGGTGAAAAGAAAAGGCATAGATTTGTTTGCTTTATTGTAATCTCTGCTTTAAATAAATCTGACATTGTTTATTATAAAACAGATAAGATTTATTGCTTCTGTTTGTTGAAAAATACTTGAGAAGATATAAAAAAAATGCGTTTTAAATCGCAATTGCAATTTATAGAAAAAAAAATTGCAATTACTGTAGATTATTTTCCAAAATCGTTCAGCCCTAGTCGGTTTACATATCTATGGTGGCACTGGCAGCCATTTTGGATTTTGACCTGGCAACCCAATTTTCACAAGGAAGCTTTCTTACTGCTAGATGCAGCCTTACACCAAAATGGAAGTTGGTACATCACTTATTTTTCAAGTTATTGAACATTTCAACTCCCCCTTTTCGCTCAGTGACGCTGGACAAAAACATAACTGCCTTTTGTTTTTGGTGAAATACTTTCATCAGTTTAGCAGCTTTAATGCAAAAACACCAACAACAAATGAACTATTAAACCTTTATATTACATGCTCTAAAGGCTAACAATGCATTCAGGTCTCAGGAATGAGTTAACATTTAAAAACGCCCATGCACCAATGCTTCCATCTTGACTTTGGACAGCTTCAGCACTGCAACGTCAGTAGTTCCTGTTTTATTTGGACTCCGAGGTTGATCGTCCCCAGTTGGCCTGCGGGGTGGCTCAGCGTCGTTAGGGTGGGTTTTCCAGGCCGAATGTGATGGTCTGACCCAAACTCACGCAGAGCGACATTACTCTAAATAAGAGCCGGGAGCATTAACTCAAGTGTAGCTACATTATTCTGGCAGCTTTTTTCATTTTATTGACTCAGCAGAGGAAACAAGATCCATTTAACCAATTATACGGCCTCCAGCTCGGGTTTTACTCCACACAGGCAAACATACACAAACACAATGAAATACAGTCTAACACTTTTTTTAAAATTAAGAGTCAAATATTTAAGTACATAATTATATCTTTACTTTAAACAAGCATGAGAAAAATATTTCTTGCAGCCACAACAGGCCATTTGTTAGCAAAACGTCGGATGAACCAGTGGACAGATTTTAACTAAATTCTCAGAAACTAAATCAGTAGATGTGCATTTTGTCTACCACAGCTAAATGAGATTAGCAAGCACAGAAATGGCTTCAACTTGGGCAGTTTTAATAATAATAATAATAATAATAATAATAATAATAATAATAATAATAATAATAATAATAATGAATTCAATTTATCCCGCACTTTTCATTAATAAAAATCTCAAAGTGCTGAGTTTTAGATGCTGAGCTCAAGTGGTAGTAGCCGTAAGTCATCTCCAACATCCTGAGTGCAGACATCTTTGTTTAAAACTTTGGCTCGCAATGCAGACAGCTGTACGTGTTTCTTCAAGGAATGCTACTTTCATTCTAAAAATTGTTATTTTTAGTCCCTAAAATATGAGTTTCTGACAGCCTGTTCTGTGCACTGAAGTTAATAAAAACGATTGTAATCCTGACTCATTGAAGCGTTTTAGGTTTAATTAAAAATATCAGGAATATTGGGGAAAAAAGTCATATTGATCAGTTTCTATTCTCTTTAGATGCACAATTATTCTTGAAGTGTCTGAAAGTATTTTTTTTTCTCAAGTTCCTCAGGTCTCTAGTCTCGGAACACTTGTTCTACATTTATAATACCGGTAATAATAATACAAGTGATCCCCAACTTACGAACGAGTTCTGTTCCTGCGGCCGTTTGCATGTCGAAAATTGCTGTAAGTCGGAAAACACACGAGCCGCCACTTATACACGTACATGTACGGTACAAAACAGTTACCAAGTTACCAAGCACTTCGCCTATCCTAACACAGTGCCCTACATAATTATCAAAAACACATACAGTACATTTGGAGACAAAATAAAAAGATAATTTCTTACTTTGAGCTGGTCAAGCCTGTCTCTGTCTTTTTGCTTGTTAGCTCCTTGCACGTCCGACCTCCGCAGGTTCGTGCTGCTTCACGCGGTCCAACTGTTTACAGGAAGGACTGTTAGCATGTTAACTCCATACATAATGAAGGGAAAAAGAGTGAATAACTTACTGGGAGCCGTTTCTCCGCGGTGTCCATCCAAATGGCTGCGCGCGTTAGCATTTTAGCCCCTCCAATAGCTGCGCGCGTTAGCATGTTAGCCCCTCCAAATGGCAGACGCAGCTGTTTCTCCGTGTTTTAGCATGTTAGCTCGGTGTCCATCCAACATCTGAGGCTGCCAGGTGGACATCGAGGCGAGCTCCGCCGCCCGTCGGCTCCATGTCCCCGGTGGGGCGTTAGCATCCACCCGTCTATCCTACAGCTAGGCTTGTTAGCATGTTATCTCGTTGCTCCTCCGGTCCAGCTCGCTGTCTGCTGCTTCACGCGGTCCACAGCGTCGTTTTCCTTCGTCCATCCGTCCCTCTGCAAAACCGCTGTTCAGCTCCCAGCTCATGTATCTGAGTGCAGCAACCTTTGATCTGACACGGTCCGTCCGAAGCCGGCTGTCGGGCCGGAGCTAACTGGCTAAACTGGCGGGCACTGCAGAAAACTGACTGCCAAAAACTGGCGGAAACTGCCGGAAACTTCGTAAATCGGCTTAATAATAATAATAATAATAATTATTATTATTATTGATAAAGCCATTTAAAACAACCACAACAAAGTGCTGTACACATGAAATCAAGAACATTTAAACACATAATTCTTGTAAAAAAAAATCATATTTTATTAATATGATACGTTCGTGAAGTTGGATTGCCGTAAGTCGAGGACTACCTGTAATAATAAAATGATAAATGCTGTGTGTTGTCATCATTGTTTGTTCCCATACAATGGCTAAATTAGTTCTTTGCATTTAACCCATTGCACCTGGGATAAACCAGGTGGAGCAGTGGGCAGCTATGTAGGCACCCGGGGAGCAACTGGATATTGGGTGTCCTGCTCAGAGACACCACGACATGTGGGAATGGCTAGGCATTGAACCTGGGACTTTCAGGTCCCAAGTCGGCTGCCCTACCTCTACCCCATCTTGGCCCCCATTTACATTTTACAAATGTATACCATCCCTTTTCATGCTGATGATACTCAAATGTACCTACAACTGAAGCACTGACTCATTCTCATCTAAATCGTCATTTAATGTCTCTCAGATTAAACCTTGACCTCTAACGTCTGCAAATCAAACCTTTAAAAACCTATTCTGTAGCTATTGACTGACTGCATATAGAACTTTAAGGACAGTATGTTTTTCTACTCCACCATGGCTCTGATGCCAACAAGCTGCTGGTTAAGTAAAACCTGTTATGTGCCAAAATTTACACTTACCGGTACTGTAATGGAAATTAATGTTGGGTTTGGTTTACTGCCCAGGTTGTTGCCTCCGGTTGAGAAACTCTTCTAAAGTTAGTAGTTTTTGGTCATAAGTTCAACTAGATTTTACTATTTAAAATAAAAAAAACGGTATTCACAAGTTAGACTTAAACACGTTTTGGTTCATGTTTTCTTCAGGTTGTGCAGCTAATGGCTTCTTTATTAGATGATTGGACGTTGGGATATAAACGTCTTGAATTAAATCTTGAACATGTCGCCTCGCCTCCTAAGCAGAACAATAAGAGGAGAACCAGCCCGCATGCGTCTGTCCCAGAAATACCACCGTTTGCCACCTCCAGCACCAGGAGGGATCCATGAATCATGACTGATGATTCGACATGGGAACAGTCAACCAGAGAGCCGACGAGAGACATGAAAAACACAAAAACACAAACGACATAGAGCAGACAGTTAGTCTAACAACACAAATCCAAAAAATACCCTAAATAAGCCAACACCGATTACACAACTTTGACTTTTGGATCCATAAATATGTTCTAATGTACAATGGAGGCCATACTTTTGGCATTACATCATAAAATCATAAATGTGAAACAGGTGTCAGCCAACACTTTACTTTCAGAACAACTGTTTCATGCCGTTTCCAAAAATCATCCACCTGCATTGTTGACTGGAGGGAAATAAAAGTCCTGGAGAGTGATCAAAAAGCACGTTTGATGTTCATCAGTGGTCCTGAGTGAAGCTCATTGCTCACCAAGAGGCTATGGCACTCCGACTGAGCAAACAGCTGTGCACTCAGCCAGCTGTTACGACTTACACAGGACTCCAACGTCTGTTAGGTTGAAGTCTTTAAGTCTTTCATTGTTCTAATCTGGACTTGAGAGGTGGATTTTATTGGTACAGATAAGAAATCTGAAAATCTAACAACATTTATTTTAAACAGTTTGAAAAAGTTAAAGCTATACCAACAAAAACTATTTAATTAACGAGTATACAGGTAGTCCCCGATTTACGAGCGAGATCCGTTACAACGAGGCGCTCGTAAACCGGAAATCTCGTAATTTGGAACGGCCGCCACGCTTCTCGTAAGTCCGGAATTTCGCTCGTAAATTGGAACGGTTTTGCTAGCGCGACTACGAACACTCGTTTTTCATCGAAAAACTGCTTATGAGTGCATAAAAATGATCGGAAACGTGTGTCCACATGTTTAGCTAACGAACTGTGGTGAAAAAACACAGGAAAACTCAGTATTTTTTGCGTTTTTTCCAATAATTCGCCAGCTCGTAAGTCCGGAACCTCGTAGATCAGAGCGCTCGTAAATCGGGGACTACCTGTATGACCCCTGTACAACCCAACAAAGAGCGGAGTCTGAATTCTTGGCACTAAGTTGAGCTCTTCCAGGTGCAGGTTGGACTCTGCCAGTGTTGTCCTTTATCTCCAACCCTGAACAGGATCTCAAGTTTTGAAGGAAGGAGAGCGTCAAGGTCTCATTTCTACTTTTTGCTGATGATGTGGTTCTGTTGGTGTCAATAGACCACAATGTTCACTAGGGCAGTTCATTGTTCTCTGTATCAGACCATTGTTCTACACCAACAAAAAGGTAGCATTTCAATGGGCTGTTACAAGGCCTGTCATAATAAAAAAAAATTGCTGGACAATTAATTATCAGAAATTATTGCGATAAATGATAATATTGTTTGAAATTTGACAATAATTAGTAATTATTGTCAAATTCAAGAAGAAGTGTTTACTTTGTTTTGCATATAGTACCTTTTTTCGACCACTGGATGGCAGTATAAGACTGTTTGAATCAAAGGATGGATAGTGAGGGAGCGAGCAGCGCATCTCTAAAAAATGGGAAGGAGGCCCCTTGACGTGACATGGGCTGTCTCTCCGGTTCTCAATATGGCAGACGCTCGGTGTGGTTTAAGCTCTTTAGCATAGCATTTTTCATAAAAAGTTTTTAATAAAAAAAAAATCAGTAAACAAGTTCTCAGGTTCTTTTTGCAGAGAAAAACTTTACACAATGGCACTGGTTTCGACTGTGAATTTTGGAACTTTGACAAGATGAAACTTTTTTTTTTCCCCCGAGGTTGGCCTGTTAGCTTAGGCTCGTAGCTTAGGTTCTCAGCTTAGCTGCTTTTAACGATCCAAAAACGCGATTTTGGATCGTTAAAATGGATTTTAAAGAGTAAAGAGAAAAGGAGGGGTCAGTGAAGAGCTCCGGAGTTGAGCTTTATCATCCAGTGTCCAGTATAGAAAGAGACATGAAGAAACGATGAAGCAGATAAATGAAATGAGGTCGATAATTTTAATTTATCATGCAATTCATTGATTTATTATTGCGACAGGCCTAGCTGTGACTAGTTGTTAAACTACGTGTGAGCGAGTCTTCAGAATGAATTGAGGCTTTTGTAGGAGGTTCAACTTCCTTGCTTGAGTTGTTTAAAAAGCTTGTGTGACAAATTTTCTCAATACATGTAGTTGTCACAGACATCTTAATCCCTTCTTTAGTCCATCTCCAACCCATCTCAAGTGTGCTTTATGACACTTGACACGTGAACAGTAGATTGAACCACAAACAAGGTGACGACTGCTAAGGTGAGTACAAAGCGGGTCGTGGTGGGTACGATTTGAACAAAGGCTAGTAGTATCAGTGGCAGGACAGACCCTGGCTGTCAGTTTGACTTATTTCCATCATGGACAAAGGTTCAGGGCAGTCAGATCCTACAAAAAGAGACTAAAAAATATGTTATTTCCCAAGAGCTGTAGTCGCAGTAATCCGTGTATGGTTCGTTCTTTGGTTTTTCCGTTTCAAAACAAAAACGGAATAACCAAACAAGCTTTGGTTATTCCGTTTTTTCGTTTTAAAACGAAATTACAAAAACGGTTTTTAAACGGTTTTTCAGTTTTTCCGTTTTTAAAACGAAATTACAAAAACGGCAATTGCAAAAATAAAAAAAGGTGTACGTTTTGTTTTTTGCGTAAACCAAAACAAGCTTTTATTTTGTTATTCAACACGAGAGCTTATGGCGGAACCGGAAATGAATACTGAACTCCCGGCACATTAGTTCTTCAGTTACCAAAACGTTTTTTCTGTTTTTTTCTGTTTTTAAAACCTAAATCTAAAAAATGCAAAATCGAAATAATAGAAAATCAACAGCGTTTGATTTTTGCTTTGCGATCTAAATAAAAATAAAATACGTTTGTTGTTTTAATTTGTAGCGATACCGGAAATGACGTACCGGAAGTCACCAAAGAATGAATTTTACAGCGGAGAAAGACGGCATAAAAACAAACCATTCCTAAATAATAGGCAATGGCTGCACTCTGTTTTCTGAATTGATTATCGATCTTTTTGAGAGAGGAAAATCACACTCTGAAATCAGTAATGTTTTGCGTCGCCATGGAGACGGTTCCGCCATAAGCTCTCGTGTTGAATAACAAAATAAAAGCTTGTTTTGGTTTACGCAAAAACCAAAACGTACACCTTTTATTATTTTTGCAATTGCCGTTTTTCTAATTTCGTTTTAAAAACGGAAAAACAGAAAAGCCATTTTTGTAATTTTGTTTTAAAACGGGCATCTGGTAGGATGCCTCCTGGACGCCTCCCTGGTGAGGTGTTCCGGGCATGTCCCACCGGGAGGAGACCCAGAGGAAGACCCAGGATACGCTGGAGGGACTATGTTTCTCGGCTGGCCTGGGAACGCCTTGGGATTCCCCCAGAGGAGCTGCTCCAAGTGGCTGGGGAGAGGGAAGTCTGGGCCTCCCTACTTAGGCTGCTACCCCCGCGACCCGACCCCGGATAAGCGGAAGAAAATGGATGGATGGATGGATGGATGTTTTAAAACGAAAAAAAAAAAACGGAATAACCAAAGCTTGTTTGGTTATTCCGTTTTTGTTTTGAAACGGAAAAACCAAAGAACGAACCATACAAGGATTCGCAATTAACCCTCTTGGTGAAATGAACTTCTCTAAATGGAATTGGACCATGAAATTATGTGCATGGCCTAGAACACATCTTGACCACATGGCTCGCTGGTCCCTTAGTAAGAAACAGAAGAAAGTGAGACAGTAATGAAAGATGCGCCTACTTTCTCACAGAGTTACCAACTCAACCGTCCCAGCCCAGTCAGATACAACCCTAAAGGTAAAATGCTTCCTTTGGGTTGGGGGTTGAGTTTTTGCCTTAATTTGAGGACTTTATATGCCTGGGAGTCTTGTTCATGAGGAATGACAGGATGGAGCCAGAGACGGTTCAATGAGATGAGACTTCAATGATGAGATGGAGACTGTTGCTATAGTCTGTCAAGAAGCTGAGCCAATAGTCAAAGCTCTTGATTTACTGGTTTATCTACACCCAGACCCTCATCTATGGTCAAGAGATGTGGAACATATATACAAGGCAAGATCCTGAATACAAGCAACTAAAATGAGCTTCTTCTGAAGAGTGGCCGGACTCGTCCTTAGAGAGAAGGCGAGGAGTTTGGTCATCTGGGGCCAGCTCAGAGCTCTTTCAGATCAAGAGAAATCTGCTGAGGGGGTTTGGAAGTCTGGTTAGGATGCCTCCTCAAGGGCTTTCAAGTGCTTCCCATTGAAATTAGACCCTGAGGTAGACCAAGAACTTGTGGGAGGGATCATGGCTAAGCCAGGGAACGCCTTGGAAGAGGGATGTCTGGACTTCCCTTCTAGAGCCTCTGTGACGCGACTGTGAACAGGCGAAAGAAAATGGATGGAACTTCCAATTCATTTTCAGTCTTAACCTAAACATTTTTAAAATTATTTGATTTGAGAGCCAAGTATGACGCATCGAGTGCGCAATAAAGTCTTGTCGGCACCTGAGCCTAATAAAAATGTTGAATAAAAATGTTCGAGACTGAATTCCGTCAGTAAATTAAAGTTTCCTGCCTACCTTTCCCCACTGCTACGTGCACGTCTTTTATCTGCTGCATGCAGCTTTCTTTGTCCTCACAAAGGAACGGAGCGTCTCTCCGTCGCTCACATTTTTCTGTTGGAGCTCGATTAAGGCCATCTGCCCGCTCCAAACCTCCCCCGTCTTTCTTTTCACCTGCTCACACACATGATGCAGAGTTGGTTCGTGTTGGGCTCTGCCTCTGCCAGATATAGGACACAGTCCCTGCAGCAAAGGCCACCGGTGTTCTGTGCCTCCAAATATAAATACACTTATGATAATCAGTCCTCCTTTGACAAGGAGCCTAGAAAACGATTGTACCACGATAAGGTGGGCTTTGAGTGGTTGTGCACATTTTGTCTGTGAAACTATTTTTAGAGTCCACCTCCGACTCTCGACCTCTGCTTATTATCTGGTTCTCATTCATGTCCTCCGACGGCCACCGCTGCCCCCGGCTGGTGCGTGAGTCATCTCTGGTGGTTTCCTGCTCTGCGTTAACAGCTTTAATGTCTGAAGTTTGCCAGAACTTTAAAAAGTGTCAGTACAGTTTATTTCCTCTGAAGGCAGACTACCATACATGGTTAATGGGTTTTATTCAGGATCACATTTAGTAATATTAGATTTATTATTAACAGTTTTCTTTGGAAAAACCCGTTCTGAGCCATTTTATTCATCTTCAGTCTTTAACTTTATGTTTTACTCTGAATACGGTTCACGTCTTTGGAATTTTCTCGAGGTTAATTTAAAGTTGGCTATTCTTTAATAAAAACAAACTTTAGGCATTTACATGGTCAAACGTGAAAAAATCTCAAACCAGACCGTGTCTTCGGCTGGTCCCACTGGGGCAGTTTCAGCTGTGATGGCTCCTTGAGGAGTAAAGTTCCTTAGGATTTGCTACCACAACAAGCTAACGATAACAGAACTAGAAAAAATAGCATTTTTATGCCAAGAACTAAATTACTTTTCTAAACCCTGTGGAAGAAACGGAGTCTGACTTGTAAAAGTTAAAACAGAACAAAAGCTAAAATGTGCTAAACGATAGCAAAAGGCTACATTTAACAAAACTGTAGACAAAACAAAAAAAGCAACATAACAGATGAAGCCAAAAATTAACAAAACAGTAGCTGAAAACTAAGTGCAGCTAAATCATAGTGGAAGGATAATTGTAGCTAAATCATAGCTATAGGCTAACTAGCTAAATCATAGTGGAAGGATAATTGTAGCTAAATCATGCAGGCTAACTGTAGCTTAATCTGTGATGAAAGCTAAATGTAGCTAAACCAGAGCAAAAAGCTAAAGGTAGCTAAACCAGAGCTAAAAGCTATATGTAGCTAAACCAGAGCTAAAAGATAAATGTAGCTAAACCAGATCAAAAAGATAAATGTAAAAGCTAAATGTAGCTAAACCAGAGCTAAAATCTAAATGTAGCTAAACTAGAGCTAAAATCTAAATGTAGCTAAACCAGAGCTAAAATCTAAATGTAGCTAAACCAGAGCTAAAAGCTAAATGCAGCTAAACCAGAGATAAAACCTAAATATAGCTAAATAAGAGCTAAAAGCTAAACATAGCAAAACCAGAGCTAAAAGCTAAATGTAGCTAAATCAGAGCTAAAACCTTTTTTTGTTTTTTCTTCCTTTCGGGCTCCCTTCTTCAGGGGTCGCCACAGTGAACTAACTCGCAAAGACTTGGTGATTGTTTTTATGCCGGATGCCCTTCATGATGAAACAACAGACCACTGAGCTACCACAGCCCTCTGTGTGGAGCAGAGAGCTGCTATCTAGGGCACCCAGGGGAGCAGATGGTGGGGGTTAAGGGACTTGCTCAAGGGCTAAAAGCTAAATGTAGCTAAATCAGAGCTGAAAGTTATATGTAGTTGGATTGTAGCTAAAAGCTAAGTGAAGCCAAATCATAACCATAAAATTAAAACCCTAACTACAAGATAAATGTAGCTAAATCAGAGCTGAAAGCTAAAGTTGTCTATATCATAGCTAGAAGCTAAATATAGCTGTGTTGTAGTTAAAAGTTAAGGGTAGCAAGAGCATTGCTTAAACCTAAAATTAATAAAATACTTGAAAACTAATGTTGCAAATTCATAGCTTGAAGCTAAGCATAGCTAAACCATAGCTAAAAAGTAAATATAGCTGAATTATAGCTAAGCTAACTGTAGCAAAACCATAGCTTGAACCTAAACAAAACCACAGCATAAAGCTAAAATGAGCAAAACAGTATCCGAAAAACAGCTAAATGACATTTAAAAAACATATTTAACAAGGCAGTAGCTTAAAGCTAAAAGAAGAGAGCAAGTCAGCCGAAGTAGATTTCACAAAACGTTTTAAGGAACCAAAGAAATCTTGATGTGTTCATACAGGGGTTAAATTCTACAAGTATAAAAGTTAAACATTAAAAAGTCACATTGTGCTAATCGTGATCAAAACAAAGTTTTTCACGTGTGTAGTTTTAAAGAAGTACTATGTATGTTTAAGTACTTTGACTCCAAAAGATGTACAGAAGACACAAAACAGGAGTCCGGTCCGGCTCATGTGGACCCGGATGATGCGTTCAAGTACCTGCTGTTAGAACGGAGCCACAGGGGACCACCAGCAAAGGGAACAGGTTCTTTGGTGGAACCAGAGATTTCCTCGGCTGCTCCTTGTACACCGCGCTTTGTCTTTTATCTTCAATCAGAGGGAAACGGTTCTGTAAGGTGTGGTTCTGGATGAATAGCTCGGTGGAGCTTCTGTTGGAGGCTAAACAAAAAGGGATGAATGGGTTTTTGGATCATTACATCTTCCTGCTCCCAGGAGTGACGTGTCCATATACGACACAAAAACTGTCTTCAGTGTCCAACTTTACAGAAACCACAGGAAGACTGCGGCGCTCTGCCTTTATGACTGTCCTCAGGCCGGAGGGAGCTTCTGACCTTTAATGAGACTCGAAATAAACTCAACACTTTCTGTTGCGTTGAAACAAAAACCTTTAGTGAGCTTTCAAACAACGGTCTTGAAAAGTTGAGGATTGTGTTGGTGCTTTTTGGAGAGTGAGACAAAACAAATTATATTAAGGGGTTGGCTTTGAATTGGGTCAAGAGTTATTAAAAAAATAGTTTGTGAAGCTATAGATTGTTGCTTCAAGTTTAAACATTGCTTGTGGTGTACCTCAGGGGTCAGTATTGGGCCATCAACTGTTTAATGTCTAAGCTAATTAGATTTTCAACGTGTCACGTTTGAATCATTCTTTTTTTGCCTATACATGGTTATTAATAGGGAATTCTGTAGTTATTTTGACTTTGTGGTAAGTTTAAATAGCAGCAGCAGCATTAAGCTGTAGCACTTCCTGCAGGAACATCATATTGAACCCTCCTGCTGCCCTCAGGTCAAAATGACCCACAGGCATTAAAACAGTGTAGACAGAGCTTGGAACAGCAACAGTTAACTTTCTTGGTGACATCCAAGGCAACACTTTGTAATTTAATAGTTCATTGAATTTGAGATCTATGAAATCTGAGGAGCTCATGTGTTGGATGGAACAAGGTTTCAAATAAAAGCAGGTAAATAAGATGAATCCATGCTAAATATACCATGCTATTTTACTCACTATATTTAAAAATAAAATCTTCATTATTAATTCTGCGTTTTCTGATGACGTGAACTGCATGAAGTCCAATAAAAACAGGCCTGCTGCTTCAGGACTCTCAGTCCCTGCGCTGATTACGGCTCATTAGAGCAAATTGTGTAAGAAGAGGAATCTACAACCCACATGCACTAATGAGTTAGAGGCTGCGAGAGAAGGAAAATGGTGAGTCATGCTCTGATAATGAGTCAGCTGTAATGCCATCAGCAGAGAAAGATTACATTTTCTACTTAGTGAACACCAAAATGGCTAAAAGTCCCTCATTTCTGTAGATTTTGAGCTCAAACTTAATGTGGTAGTAGCTGAGAGTTACTAACAAAACAGACTCTGAGCTCTGACAGGTTTCATGATAGAACAAGTTTGGATTGTCATTTTCAAGGTTTCAAGGCTTGTAGCCAGCCTTTGGCTATTTCTTTTAGCAAGCCTTTTGCTACTTAAAGCCAGCCTTTGGCTACTTTATGTTTTTAGCCAGCCTTTGGCTATTTCTTTCTTTTAGCAAGCCTTTTGCTACTTTATGTTTTTAGCCAGCCTTTTGCTACTTCATGTTTTTAGCCAGCCTTTGGCTACTTTTTGCTTTTAGCCATCCTTTGGCTACTTTTTTCTTTTAGCCAGCCTTTGGCTACTTTCTGCTTTTAGCCAGCCTTTGGCTACTTTCTGCTTTTAGCCAGCCTTTGGCTGCTTTTTTCTTTTAGCCAGCCTTTGGCTACTTTTTTCTTTTAGCAAGCCTTTGGCTACTTTGTGCTTTTAGCCAGCCTTTGGCTACTTTTTGCTTTTAGCCATCCTTTGGCTACTTTTTGCTTTTAGCCAGCCTTTGGCTACTTTTTTCTTTTAGCCAGCCTTTGGCTACTTTCTGCTTTTAGCCAACCTTTGGCTGCTTGTTGCTTTTAGCCAGCCTTTGGCTATTTTGCACTTTTGCCAGCCTTTTGCTACTTATTGCTTTTAACTACTGGTAGCCTTTGGCCACTTTTCACTTTTAGCCAGGCTTTGGCTACTTTTTGCTTTTAGCCAGCCTTTGGCTACTTTTTGTTTTTACTCAGCCCTCGACTACTTTTCTATTTCACCAGCCTTTGGCTACTTTTCACTTTTAGCCACCATTTGCTACTTTTAGCTTGTAACCAGTCTTTTGCTACTTTTGGCTTTTAGCCATTCTTTTGCTACTTTTGGCTTTTAGAAAGCTTTTAGCTAGTTTTTACTTTTATCCAACCTTTGGCTACTTTTCGCTTTTGCCCAGTCTTTGGATACTTTTTGTTTTTACTCAGCCCTCGACTACTTTTCTATGTAACCAGCCTTTGGCTACTTTTCACTTTTAGCCACCATTTGCTACTTTTAGCTTGTAACCAGTCTTTTGCTCATTTTGACTTTTAGCCATTATTTTGCTACTTTTGGCTTTTAGAAAGCTTTTAGCTACTTTTCACTTTCATCCAACCTTTGGCTACTTTTCACTTTTGCCCAGTCTTTGGCTACTTTTAGCTTTTAACCAGTCTTTGGCTACTTTTTGCTTTTACTCAGCCCTCGACTACTTTTCTATTTCACCAGCCTTTGGCTACTTTTCACTTTTAGCCACCATTTGCTACTTTTAGCTTGTAACCAGTCTTTTGCTACTTTTGGCTTTTAGCCATTCTTTTGCTACTTTTGGCTTTTAGAAAGCTTTTAGCTAGTTTTTACTTTTATCCAACCTTTGGCTACTTTTCGCTTTTGCCCAGTCTTTGGATACTTTTTGTTTTTACTCAGCCCTCGACTACTTTTCTATGTAACCAGCCTTTGGCTACTTTTCACTTTTAGCCACCATTTGCTACTTTTAGCTTGTAACCAGTCTTTTGCTCATTTTGACTTTTAGCCATTATTTTGCTACTTTTGGCTTTTAGAAAGCTTTTAGCTACTTTTCACTTTCATCCAACCTTTGGCTACTTTTCACTTTTGCCCAGTCTTTGGCTACTTTTAGCTTTTAACCAGTCTTTGGCTACTTTTTGCTTTTACTCAGCCCTCGACTACTTTTCTATTTAACCAGCCTTTGGCTACTTTTTACTTTTAGCCATCATTTTAGCTACTTTCGCTTTTATCCAACCTTTGGTTACTTTTTGCTTTTGCCCAGTCTTTGGCTACTTTTCTATTTAACCAGCCTTTGGTTACTTTTAGCCACCATTTGCTACTTTTAGCTTGTAACCAGTCTTTTGCTACTTTTGGCTTTTAGCCATTCTTTTGCTACTTTTGGCTTTTAGAAAGCTTTTAGCTAGTTTTTGCTTTTATCCAACCTTTGGCTACTTTTCACTTTTGCCCAGGCTTTGGTTACTTTTCACTTTTGCCCAGTCTTTGGCTCCTTTTAGCTTTTAGTCAGACTTTGGATACTTTTAGCTAGTGTTCTCTTACTTTTAGCTGTAAAAACTTTTGTTCCGCTCCTTCAGCAGTCATTCAGTGCTCAGCCTTCAGCTGATGGTGAGATGAATGCCGATGACAAGCCGAGGCTAAAACAGCACAACATGCTGCCACAGGAACATTCTTCGGCATTGTTCAGCTCTAATGTTTTAATTAGCTCAAAGGGGTCTTTAAAAGTTCAGCTGTGCTCGGGGATGTTTTTCTTCGCCTCGTATCTGATCCCAGGCCAGTGTTTGGGCATAAATTTTCCTGAACCTCAGCCGACACCAAGAGAAATATTTGTTGCGGCCCGGCCCAGACAGTCACGCCATCGATCAGGAGAGACGACATGTTTACTGTTGCCTCGCGTGTTGTTGTTGCTCCGCTCGCGTCAGACTCCTCCATGTCCCAAGTTCAAGGAATAAAAAGAACGATGTGAATAAAAGATGATTTTAGAGCCGTTTGATGTGACAAGCAGAATAAAAAAATAATTTGTTCAATCTACATCTAAATACTTTTTGTCCTCGTCACCATGGAGACAACTTATGACAGATAAATGTGTTTGCTGTCGTTAAAGATAAAAAGGTTAAGAAAAAAATAAAACTCACAATTTTTTTTTTACAGAATAATTTTAATCTGGCCTTGATTAAAAAAGATTCAAACTAACCTGACCGCAGAGACGTGTTGTCCTCAGGTGTCTTCAGTCTGTGTTGTCCTCAGGTGTCTTCAGTCTGTGTTGTCCTCAGGTGTCTTCAGTCTGTTTGAAGGTGACAGGTAGTCACAGGACTGACTGGTGTCCTGGTGTGTGACATCATTAACGTGATGAAGTTAAAGACTAGAAGATCATCTCCAGCTGAATGTTCCTCTGACTGCAGCTGCTCAGAGGATTCAGGACTCTAACGTCCAAAGGACTGGAGACAACCTCCCTGGACGTGTCCACAAGAGGACAACTGAAGAGACGGATTATACGAACAATAACCAAAGAGTCCAGAACAACTTCTGAAGAGATTAGAGGTGAACTCCAAGGTCAGAGGTCACACCATCGATGGACTTGATGGAAGACGACTGAGGACATCAAGTCATAAAAAATGAGACGAGAATTTATTCAGCTGAATATTGAGAAGACACAAGGACAACGTCTTCTGGACAGAGGAGACAAAACTGGAGCTTCTGAAAATCACAGACCCACAACTGAAACAAACAGAACCCTGTGATGGACCATGGAGGAGACAGAACCCTGTGGTGGACCATGGAGAAGTCATAGGACCAGATGCTGAAACATCTGGAGAACAACCTTCAAACCTGAGACAGTTGAAGCAGATTGAGCAAGATGAGTGGACCAGAACAGACGGACCAGAACAGACGGACCAGAACACCTGTGGACAGGTGGACCAGAACACCTGTGGACAGGTGGACCAGAACACCTGTGGACAGGTGGACCAGAACACCTGTGGACAGGTGGACCAGAACACCTGTGGACAGACGGACCAGAACACCTGTGGACAGACGGACCAGAACACCTGTGGACAGGTGGACCAGAACACCTGTGGACAGGTGTTCTGGTCCACAGGGGTTTCTAGAATTAGTTTTGTTTTTTGAATGTACAGAGGACCAGACTTAAATTTTTTAGACTAATGCAGGACACCTTTCCCTAAACCTAACCATGACCTCTGACCCTAAACCAAACCCAACTCTTACTCTAAACATAACCCAGGACCCCTTGACCCAACCCCCTGACCTTTGAACTTAAGCTAGAACGCTAGGCTCCGGCCGCAATGGATAGATGGATGGTGCCACGCCACCCAGGCTAAATGAAGCGGTTTTGACCATTTAATAAATGCATAATAAATTATACGGGTAAGCAGTGATGTATAATAAATGTGACTTATATGCCGAAACAATACGGTAGTTGTAGATGTTGACAATATTTACTTGATAAAAATAAAATAAAGATATATTAAAACATTTTCATTATTTCTAGAAATATTTTGCCAACAGACAAACACAGTTGACCCCAAAATTTAATGGTAAAGTTCTAAACAAACACTAATCTTGTTTGGTCAGTTAGAGCTCAAATTATTTGACAAAGATAACTCTCAGCTACTACCATGCCAAGTTTTAGCTCAATATTTGTAATTTTGACAGAGTTATAGCCATTTTTGTTGACTTAAGTTGATTAGCTGTGGTGGCCATTTTGAATTGGGTTGACTCCAAGTGGTAACCGGTTGTAGACATCCGTCCAAAGATGTCTTCCTGAGAGTTTCATTTAAATCCAGGTCCATGAGATATTTTGCTAACAATCTGGATGGGTAAAAACATTGTCGCCGCTTCGCCCTCAGCAGGTAATATTGGAAACCCCCCCTCTCCCCCATCTTACACGGAGCAGAACTCTGATTCCCATCAGCTCAAGCTGCTGTATGACACGACCCGACATGAACACAATAGTTACAGAACCCGACCGAGCCGAGTCCCGGGAGAACCAGAGCAGGGGTGTTTTCATGTCACAGGGAAACTAAAGAACTGCGGGTGTCCGTCTGATGGAAATTAGCGGACTGTACAGAACTCAGCGCCGGTTCCGGACCAGGCCCACAGGCACCACTAATTCCTCCTGCTTTGTTTGCAATTAGACCAAAATTCTGTTTCTGATGGGATCGAGTCACTCTGGGTGAAAACCCGTTCGGGCCGATGATCTCACGTAGACGATGTGTTGGATTCATGCTGCACAAATCTAAAGTTTTGTCCCACAACTTTATCATGGAAATGGATGAAAATGTTCTCACAGTTTATCTTAAAGTCTGCTTCAGCAAACCTTCTCCGTTTTTATCTTCTTATGCTTTAGCTACTGTTCGGCTTCTTCATCCCAACCATTTAGCTTCTTTTGGCTTTAGCTAGCTTTTAGCACTGTATTAACTAGCAGCTATTTTTTAAAATAGTTTTAACCCAATGTTCTGCTTCTTTTAGCTGATGCATGGTTGACTACCACTACCGGTGTATGAATGTGTGTATGAATGGGTGGATGGCTGGTACTGTGAAGCGCTTTGGGGCCCCTCACAAGGGGCTGGAAAGCGCTATACAAGTAAGCTCCATTTACCATTTTTACAATAAATTATTTTTTTTAAACTCGAAATGTAGCTGCTATTTGGCTTTTATTTTCTAGCTAGCGTTTTGTTCATTTTAGATTTTAGCTCACATCCCACTCCCCTTTGGCTTTTGGCTAGCGTCCTTTTTCATTCAACCTTTATTCATACAGGTTAGTCTGAGTCACGAGGACTCGTTTACAAGAGACCTGTTCTGCTGCCCTTTTGGCTATCATTCCCATAGACTAGCATTGCTTTTGGCTAGCATGCTCACTTTTAGCTAGCATAGTGCCAATTTTGGATAGCATTGTGCTTGGGTCCTGCAACACTTTTGATTTTGGCTAGTGTGCTTTCTTTTGGTTAGTGTCTTGCTCCTTTTGGCTATCCTGCTGTTAAACAGGCATTTGACTAGCATCCTGGTGCCCTTTTGGCCAGCGATGTGGTCCTTTTGGCCAGCAATGTGGTCCTTTTGGCCAGCGATGTGGTCCTTTTGGCCAGCGATGTGGTCCTTTTGGCCAGCGATGTGGTCCTTTTGGCCAGCAATGTGGTCCTTTTGGCCAGCGATGTGGTCCTTTTGGCCAGCGTTGTGGTCCTTTTGGCCAGCGTTGTGGTCCTTTTGGCCAGCGTTGTGGTCCTTTTGGCCAGCGTTGTGGTCCTTTTGGCCAGCGTTGTGGTCCTTTTGGCCAGCGTTGTGGTCCTTTTGGCCAGCGTTGTGGTCCTTTTGGCCAGCGTTGTGGTCCTTTTGGCCAGCGTTGTGGTCCTTTTGGCCAGCGTTGTGGTCCTTTTGGCCAGCGATGTGGTCCTTTTGGCCAGCGATGTGGTCCTTTTGGCCAGCGATGTGGTCCTTTTGGCCAGCGATGTGGTCCTTTTGGCCAGCGATGTGGTCCTTTTGGCCAGCGATGTGGTCCTTTTGGCCAGCGTTGTGGTCCTTTTGGCCAGCGTTGTGGTCCTTTTGGCCAGCGATGTGGTCCTTTTGGCCAGCGATGTGGTCCTTTTGGCCAGCGATGTGGTCCTTTTGGCCAGCGATGTGGTCCTTTTGGCCAGCGTTGTGGTCCTTTTGGCCAGCGTTGTGGTCCTTTTGGCCAGCGTTGTGGTCCTTTTGGCCAGCGTTGTGGTCCTTTTGGCCAGCGTTGTGGTCCTTTTGGCCAGCGTTGTGGTCCTTTTGGCCAGCGTTGTGGTCCTTTTGGCCAGCGTTGTGGTCCTTTTGGCCAGCGTTGTGGTCCTTTTGGCCAGCGTTGTGGTCCTTTTGGCCAGCGTTGTGGTCCTTTTGGCCAGCGATGTGGTCCTTTTGGCCAGCGATGTGGTCCTCTTGGCCAGCGTTGTGGTCCTTTTGGCCAGCGTTGTGGTCCTCTTGGCCAGCGTTGTGGTCCTTTTGGCCAGCGTTGTGGTCCTTTTGGCCAGCGTTGTGGTCCTTTTGGCCAGCGTTGTGGTCCTTTTGGCCAGCGTTGTGGTCCTTTTGGCCAGCGTTGTGGTCCTTTTGGCCAGCGTTGTGGTCCTTTTGGCCAGCGTTGTGGTCCTTTTGGCCAGCGTTGTGGTCCTTTTGGCCAGCGTTGTGGTCCTTTTGGCCAGCGTTGTGGTCCTTTTGGCCAGCGTTGTGGTCCTTTTGGCCAGCGTTGTGGTCCTTTTGGCCAGCGTTGTGGTCCTTTTGGCCAGCGTTGTGGTCCTTTTGGCCAGCGTTGTGGTCCTTTTGGCCAGCGTTGTGGTCCTTTTGGCCAGCGTTGTGGTCCTTTTGGCCAGCGTTGTGGTCCTTTTGGCCAGCGTTGTGGTCCTTTTGGCCAGCGTTGTGGTCCTTTTGGCCAGCGTTGTGGTCCTTTTGGCCAGCGTTGTGGTCCTTTTGGCCAGCGTTGTGGTCCTTTTGGCCAGCGTTGTGGTCCTTTTGGCCAGCGTTGTGGTCCTTTTGGCCAGCGTTGTGGTCCTTTTGGCCAGCGTTGTGGTCCTTTTGGCCAGCGTTGTGGTCCTTTTGGCCAGCGTTGTGGTCCTTTTGGCCAGCGTTGTGGTCCTTTTGGCCAGCGATGTGGTCCTTTTGGCCAGCGATGTGGTCCTTTTGGCCAGCGATGTGGTCCTTTTGGCCAGCGATGTGGTCCTTTTGGCCAGCGTTGTGGTCCTTTTGGCCAGCGTTGTGGTCCTTTTGGCCAGCGTTGTGGTCCTCTTGGCCAGCGTTGTGGTCCTCTTGGCCAGCGTTGTGGTCCTTTTGGCCAGCGTTGTGGTCCTTTTGGCCAGCGTTGTGGTCCTTTTGGCCAGCGTTGTGGTCCTTTTGGCCAGCGTTGTGGTCCTTTTGGCCAGCGTTGTGGTCCTTTTGGCCAGCGTTGTGGTCCTTTTGGCCAGCGTTGTGGTCCTTTTGGCCAGCGTTGTGGTCCTTTTGGCCAGCGTTGTGGTCCTTTTGGCCAGCGTTGTGGTCCTTTTGGCCAGCGTTGTGGTCCTTTTGGCCAGCGATGTGGTCCTTTTGGCCAGCGATGTGGTCCTTTTGGCCAGCGATGTGGTCCTTTTGGCCAGCGTTGTGGTCCTTTTGGCCAGCGTTGTGGTCCTTTTGGCCAGCGTTGTGGTCCTTTTGGCCAGCGTTGTGGTCCTTTTGGCCAGCGTTGTGGTCCTCTTGGCCAGCGTTGTGGTCCTTTTGGCCAGCGTTGTGGTCCTTTTGGCCAGCGTTGTGGTCCTTTTGGCCAGCGTTGTGGTCCTTTTGGCCAGCGTTGTGGTCCTTTTGGCCAGCGTTGTGGTCCTTTTGGCCAGCGTTGTGGTCCTTTTGGCCAGCGTTGTGGTCCTTTTGGCCAGCGTTGTGGTCCTTTTGGCCAGCGTTGTGGTCCTTTTGGCCAGCGTTGTGGTCCTTTTGGCCAGCGTTGTGGTCCTTTTGGCCAGCGTTGTGGTCCTTTTGGCCAGCGTTGTGGTCCTTTTGGCCAGCGTTGTGGTCCTTTTGGCCAGCGTTGTGGTCCTTTTGGCCAGCGTTGTGGTCCTTTTGGCCAGCGTTGTGGTCCTTTTGGCCAGCGTTGTGGTCCTTTTGGCCAGCGTTGTGGTCCTTTTGGCCAGCGTTGTGGTCCTTTTGGCCAGCGATGTGGTCCTTTTGGCCAGCGATGTGGTCCTTTTGGCCA
>JBBPBX010021807.1:23405-42024 GCA_038048925.1 Garcialebias charrua | reverse complement strand
TCTTGCTCAAGGACATACTGGAACACTGCAGAGGCTGGGAATTAAATCTTTAAACTTTGATAAATGGATGTCCATCCTATCCACTGTGCCATGCGCAGAAGTTATCTGAGGTGGCTTATGCTCCAATTAAGGTCTCTCCTGGCCGGCTTCCTTTGGAGGCTTTTGTCCTGGTGCAAGGAGATCCTGGAGAAAACCAAGAACGCACAAAAGAAACCGTTTCTTCTGGTCTTGGATTGTTTCTTCAGGTTGAGGTCCTGAAGAACACAGCTGGGGGGAAAGGTACGAGTTTCTTCCTCCTTGAAACATCTTAGATGCAGCATGTTGGAGCAAATGAACGGAAGGATGAATAGATGATCAAATACAACTTGTTAATTCTCTAATTATTTGTGCTGTTCATATTTTTGCTTTATTGTTCTTTTGGAGTGGTAGCCCAACTGAAAGTCCACATGCCCTCGGGGACGGAAATGTCTGTCTGGTTAAATGCATTTTGGATTTTTTTTTTGTGTTAAATGTATCTTGCCTAAAGTAGACAGCAGTAAGAATAATCAGTTTAGAGAATCATGGGAAAAGGGTCGACAAGTTGGAACCTATTGCAGAGTGGATTTTAGTCATGTAAAACAACTAAATGAATGAACGTCTATTATACAGATTTTAAGACAAAGTTATTTTGCGTAGTTTCATCTTGTGGACTGGGTATGCTTCTTGTGATCCATTTCACATTGAACTTTTCTGCCAGCTGTACAAGCATGCAAACATCTCTACTTGTGACAAGATTACTCCTAAATCACAATAAAAATGGGTTGTAAGCCTCAGCGACTACCATGATGCACTGCAAACCAAACCAGGATGAAAAAAACTCCATCTCTTTTGCAGTTTTTTTCAGCTAACACAATTCATAAATGATGCCTGGTTTAAAATATGCTGCTGTGAATTGAATTTTTTTTTTAAAGTTGATATGCAATACCGGTATGCATATTTTTTTTTTTATTTCAGACCATCGAAAAAGGTAAAATTAGATGTTCGTGAGCTTTTTGTCCCTCCTGGCCATTATTTATGACTAAAGTAGCTGCAGAAATTGAAGACACTGAAACAGGGACCTTTGAAAATGAGTTTGTTTTGTGAAACAACAAATTCTTTCTTGGAAACCTTTTATTCATCGTGACTTCAACACTGACGTCATTTCAGTGATACATGTTTAAAGTTTTCAAACAATGACCTATAAAATTTTTAATTTTGACACAAACTACATGTTGTACGATTGTTAAAGATTGACGATGATTAACTTGACAACTTCATTTACTAGAGACAAACTTTTGTTTTGTAACATGGTGTTCCACCGAGGCAGCTATTTATTAAAAAACAACTTTTTTTTGCTTTAATAAAAATTATAATGTTTTCTAAAATCTTTGCTGTTTTTTTTTAATTGTACTTGAAAGCTGGAAGACAGTAACAGACTGAGCTGAAGTATCACCGACAGCCTTTTCAAACACTGTGAAACTAAGCTACTGATTAAGGAAATAAGGAAACACATTTTTTTAAAGTACTGTTTTGTAATACATGAACTAGTGTTCTCAGATTTAAATATTTTATGAAAACAAATCCTCATGTTTTTTGTATTTTCCATAGTTACAAAATAGCACTAGCTACTTGATTTTGCTCGCTCTGTTCTGGACGTTTTCCAAACGTTTTAGTTGCAAGTCTTGTTTGATTTAGTTATTTTAAATTATGCAAACATAACTTGGTCATTTCTGCTGAAAGTAGTCCTAAATAAGAGAATCTGCTACACGTGATAAATAGATTGGGCAATAAATAGCAAGTGATTTCAGGGCAAAAGAAGCATTTTAAATTCAGCTAACCATTTTTTTTAAAACTTTAATTCAAATGTTTATTTGTCACAGGTTATCAAGGTGAACAGTACAATGAAATGTTCAGGATGAGAAGAACCAATGTGACTCGCTAAAAACAACGAACAAACAAGCAATACTAAAGCATGCAATAAGAGTACAAAATAAAGTACCAAAAAGTGAGAAAGTAAATACAGTATTTACAAGGTCCAACAGAAGGTCCAAAAAGAAAAAAGTAAACAAAACATGGTAAATAACAGTGCAAGTATGATGACTTTATATGAATAAGTATTTAACAGGTACTGTATTAATATAGGCTAAAATGTGCATGATATTTATTGCACATAACTAACGGGTTGTGTGACAGGTTAATGCACAGCATTGAGATTAATTGAATTATCATGGTAAGGTGACATGCATGATACAGCCACACAATGCAGCAGCAAAAGACATATTAGGTGTCACAGATGTGGCTTGGTGCAATGTTATTTTCAACTGTATATTGAAATATGTACAAGTATTATACAGCATTCTGTCAGTTTGATCTTCATAAAATGTGACACCAATCTCATAAAACTGCAAAAAAGGGTTTCATTTAAAATATCCAGTTTTAAGTGATAGGTGGGAATCCCATCAATCCATCCATCCATTAGCTTCCGCTTGTTCCGAAGGTGGGAATTAATAAATAAAAGTCGGAAGGTTTTTGTTGTTGTTGTTGTTGTTGTTGTTGTTGTTGTTGTTGTTGTTGTTGTTGTTGTTGTTGTTCTTTGAAACAGCCCTGCTGCAGAGGAGCGTACATCAGAGTTTTTAATTCCTACTACCAAGGATTCATGTGTTTTTTGTTTTTTTACTGCACATAGTTCTTTAAATTCAAACACTTTATTTGTGTTTTGTGTTTTGAATTTCTTAAAATGTGTTTTATTAGAGACATACAGTAAAGTTCCACTCAGGAAACTTAATAATAATAATGGTATAGATAATAATTGATCTTTGTGCTACTAATAAATTAGAGTATGGTTTAAATGTTTTGGAACAGATTAATGTAAGAGTATCTTTGCACTGAAACCTTTCAATGCTGAGCTCTCTGGTGAGAATGGTTATGGTGTGTTTGTGGCATTCTGTAATTTAATATAGTGAATATGTGTTTTAGCCCAACTTGGCTTGTTTTCCTGTCTGGGTGTTGTGGTACAAATCCAAAGTGTGAGATTCGTGCAAAGTAAAACTAGAAAATTGCATTTCCTGAGAAAATGCAGTGTGAATGCTTAATGCTGAAGAACTTGCTGACAACAGCTGAAATTAGCTAAAAACATGCTGAAATGTAGCTGAAATGGAAGAACATTTAAGCAGAAATTAGCACAAAAATGAGGAGATTAACAAAAAAAAAAGGCTGAAATTAGCACAAAAAATACTTGAAAGTATCTGAAAAGGCAGAAAGAAGCTTAAACCACCAGAAGAAAGTGGAAAGAGCTGAAATAAGCTAAACATTGTGGAATTAGCTGAAAAAGCAAAATTTAGCACAAACAGCTAAAAATAGCTGAAATAGCAGAAAAAATAAAACTAGCAGAAAAAATGAAAAAGCAAAATAAGCTGGAGTTAGGAGAAATTAGTTAATTAGGCTGAAAGTACCAGAACTTACTACGAAAAACTTGAATTTATCTGAAAATAGCTGAAATTAGCTAAAATTTATAAAATGTAGCTGAAAATTTAGAAAAAGCTGAGCAGAAGAACGAACATGTTTGCTGAAAGAAGCAGAAATGAGCGCAAAAAGTGGAAATTATCTGAAAAATGCTTAAATTGCCCAAAAAATATTTAATAATCTGAAAACTAGCTAAAATAGGCAGAAAGAAGCTGAAATTACAAGAAGTAAAGAAAACATATTTTTTGCTGAATTAGGCTGAAAAAATGAAATGAGCTCAAAACGTGGAATTATTTGAAAACGCTTAAATTAGCCTAAAAACTGCTAAATAGTATAAAATGCTGAAACTAGCAGAAATCAGCTGAAAGGAGCGTGACAAGCTGAAATTAGCTGAAATTAGCTAAAATAAGTGGAAAGAAATTAGAAGCACAAATGTGTTGTAGTTCCCAGAAAGAAGCTGAAAGGAGCACAAACCAGCTAAAAAAAATGATGAAATTAGCCGAAAGCACCTGAAAATTTACTACAACATTTTGTACAAGCTGAGTGGTTAGAGCAGTCGTCTTTCAATACAAGAGATGGGGGTTCGATTCCACCAGCAATCACAAGCCGAAGTGTCCCTGGGCAAGACACTAAACCCCTCATTGCCTCCGAGGTGTGACCCATCGATGTATGAATGTGATAAAGCTCTGACTAATCTTTGTAATGATCTAGTAGAGTGTTGTATGAATGGGTACACGAGGGCACAGATTGTAGTGTAAAGCACTGAGTGTCTTGATAAGATAGAAAGGTGTTAAATAAGTACAGTCCATTGACCATTTACAAAGAAGCTGAAGCAGAACAAAATGTGAAAGGAGCAGTACAAGATTGTAAACGGATCTAAAAATTTGAAGGATGTAAAATGAGCTCAGTTCATTTTCTAGGAGAAAAAAATGGCAGAAACGGCTAGATATTTCAAAAAGCTAAAGTTACACCAATACCAAAAGTCATGGCAGGATTGTCCTAAAAGGGCTGAACATTTTGATTTATGATTTGTTGAAATAGCTTGAAAACTGCGAGATGAGAATCATGCTGAAAAACATACGAAAGAAAAATGGATCTCAATACTGCGAACGCTTCATAAGCCACCCCCGCAATACAGTAATAGCAAAGTGAAACAAACAAAAACAAGTTTGAGACATAAAGTAACAGAAAAGCAAATACTTGTTTATGTTAATTTAAACCTTAGACTTCTTTTCCTGGATGATAAATGCAGGTCTTGTCAAATCTGAATATAAGGTAAACAATTTTTTTATTTCAAATAATTCATAATTCACAGCCCGTCTCTCTTCTCATGTCCTATCTAAGCAGATTAAACTGGGTCTTTCAATAAAGTTGGGAAACCTCTGAGCCTGAATTTGAACAGAGACGCTGTCGGACTGCTCTCCTTCTGTTGTGCTCCTCTTCGTCGAGCTGTTGTAACAGTTTCCTCCTTTCAAAGAGCAGGTTCTCATTTTTAATAATAATAATAATAATAAACTTTATTTGTACAGCACCTTTCTACAATGCCTTGCATTGACCAAGGTGCTTAACAGGACAGAAAACCACGCAAACAATAACCTCTTACTCCCGAAGTAAAAGGAGGAAGAAACAAACAAACAAACCTGAATTCATCTTTATCATCCCCAGTTTAAAAAAAAATCTTGTTTACTTGTATCTCTACCAGTAAATTGTATTTGATCGTTATATATGATCTATAGAAACTCCTGCTGTTACAGCCTGATCAATTATTAAACAACCACCTGCAAAAAACTGAAAGTTATGCACCATAACTCATGTTCCCTGAAGGAAGGGAACGAGGTGCAACACTATTGCTATGGGAATTGCGCCCCGCGCGATTACCTGAAGGAATACACTCACGCCTTTACGGTAGTGGGCGTCAGCGTCACCCCAGAGGCCCCACCCTCTGGGTACATAAGACGCTAGCGCCCATCCAAACGGTCTCCAAGTGCACTTCACCGAGCTTTGGCATTGAAAAGGGCCAACTGTGTTGCACCTCGTTCCCTTCCTTCAGGGAACATGAGTTATGCTGCATAACTTTCAGTTCCCTTATCAGTCAGTTACTCGGTGCAACACCATTGCTATGGGAACGTACTTCATTTACGCCCTTGAAATGCTCAGTAAAATGCATGCTTGTGAGAACTTCAGCTTATACATCAGACGTTTTGGCTGTTCTCTGCTGTGAGTTAGAGAGTACAGCCTGAGTGACGTCACATGCAGTGACATCCAAACTATAATGCTTTGCAAACGTGTTCGTTGAACTCCAGTTTGCAACAGCACAGATGTCTGCAACTGGTACGCCCTTAAAAAAGGGACCACGAGGCAGCTAGGCCTCGAGTGGAATGGGCGTGTACACCAGAGGGCACCTGTTGACCTTTGCTGCTGTATGCCCTCTTTAAGGCCTCGGTCACCCAGTGTGAGAGGCGCTGCTTTGAAAGGGCTCTGCCAGCAGCTGGATTGGCAAAACATACGAACAGCTGGTTTGATTTTCTCCAACTGACAGTTCTTTCAATGTAAGCTCTTAGGGCCCTGACAGGGCAGAGTGCATTCAACCTCCTCTGTCCTTCAGTGAGGACAGGGTAGGAAGGAAACGTTGAGAGACCAAAATCCAGACTTCTGGGATTTAGAGTTGGAACCTTTGGCACGTATGCGGGGTTTGGACGCAGGGTGACTTTTGACCCGTCAGGGGCAAACCTAGTACACATTGGGTGTACAGATAAAACGTGGAGGTCACCCACACGTTTAGCTGAGCAAAGAGCTAAGAGCAAGGCAGTTTTATAAGATAACAAATCTATCTTAATGCTGCTAATAGGCTCAAATGGAGGCTCACAAAGAGCATCCAGGACTAACTGTAGGTCCCAATCAGGGGCCAAAGTCCTGCTGAGGGTCTTTTCCTCAGTATGCCCTTCATGAAACGTATCATGAGAGGGTGAGCACCGGGTGTTTTACCCCTCCAGCCTTCGTGGCATGCCGAGATGGCTGACAAAAACACCTTAATGGTGGAAAATGAGCGGCCTTTCTCCAGCAGGTCCTGTAAAAAGGTGAGGAGTTGGACCAAGTCACAGGAATATAAAATAATATTCCTCTCCAGACACCAAGCCTCAAAAACACGCCATTTACGAGCGTAGAGAGTCTGAGTTGACTGTGCTCTGGCTCCTTGTATCGTGTTTATGACGTTGCTAGGAAGGCCAGAGGCCATCAGCTTGTTCCTCTCAGTGGCTAGGCTGAGAGCTGCCACAGTTCTGGACGTGGGTGAAAGAGCTGTTCATGTGCCTGAGTCAACAGGTCCCTGTGGGGTGGCAGCTGCCACGGTGTTCCTGACAACAGTGAGATTAACTCTGGGAACCACGGTTTCTGTGGCCATCTGGGGGCTATTAATATCAGGGAAAGAGCTCCCTTGCGTACACGTTCCAATGTCCCCTGAATCAGAGGGACGGGGGAAACACGTAATATAGCGCCCCTGTTGGCCAGATGTGGGCCAGGGCATCTGCTCCCAGCGGTGCGTCTGTTTCCTTCAGAGAGAAGCACAGAGCACAGTGTGTGCTGGTTTTCCATTCAAACAGATCGACGGATGCCCGCCCATATCGTGACCAGATCTGGTCCACGACCCATGGGTTCAGCCTCCATTCTGAGACTAACAGCGGTCCTCTTGAGAGGGCGTCTGCCCCATGGTTTGTCTCGCCCGGGATGTATGTTACCCTCAGGGACAGTATTCTGGGGCCGCACCACGTGAGCAGCTTGTGTGTCAGACCGAGGAGGGGTCGGGACCTTGTCCCCCTCTCCCTGCTGATGTAGGACACTGTTGTCCTGTTGTCTGATTTTACCAGCAATCAGCCCCTTTTTTGAAAAAGTGTTTCATTGACCGGTAAGCAACCTTCAATTCCAGAAAGTTGATGTGTAATCTTGCTTCCTGTTGTTTCCAGAGGCCTTAGGCGTTCTGGTTTCTGCAGACTGCTTCCCATCCTTCCTTTGAGGCGATCAGACACTCTGAGCTGATCAGAATCCTCCCTGCTTGCCTGAGGGGGGCAGGACGTGCTTGTTTGTTTAGCCATATTTGCAGAGCACGCATTTTTAATAGTGCCTGGGAAGGCACCATTCCCTGCCGTAGGGAATGGCTGCTGCCAGCAGGCCCAAAATGTGCGGGCAGAGCTTGAGGGACACTCTCTGGCCCAGTTGAAAACGTGCCAGACAGAGGCATATCGAAGAAATACGCTCCTCTGAAAGTCGTGCTCTGTACGAAATGGTGTCGACCAGTACTCCCAAAAATACGGTAGTCTGGGATGGTTTCAGATTGCTTTTCTGCAGGATACATTTGTTTGTTGATCCATATCTGCAGAGGGTGTATTCTTAATAGGGCCCGGGGCACACAGACAATAGCTGCTGCCAACAGGTCTGAGAGCCTGGCACAGCTTGAGAGGCACTCTCTGGCCTAGCTGAAGCGCGCTAGGTAGAGGTGGAGGGCTGAAACCCATGCATCTGAGAGCCTTGCCCTGTACAGTGTGCAGTTGAGCTGCACTCCCAGAAATACGGTAATCTGGGATGGGGCTAGGTTGCTTCTTGCCAGGTTTATGATGAAACCTAGAACTTCCAGGTGAGACATCACTCCCTCTGGGTGCTGCGGTGCCTGGACTCTGCTGTGTCCAGGAATGGACAGATCATCTAAATAATTCAGAACTCTGACCCTTTAATCCCTCAGCGGGGTCAGGGTCGCATCCAGGCATTTCATGAATGCCCGGGATGCGGTTTTCAGGTCAAAAGGTACTGCCAAAAAACTCGGACGCGGAGCCCCTGAAGACAGAGCGGAGACATTTTCTGTGGCAGGGCAGGATGTTCACGTGGAGGAAAGCGTCTTTCCGATCCACCGTGCAGAAGTAATCGCTCGGTTGAACCGAGCAGATGACTCGTATGAGTGTCAACATCCTGAATTTGAACGTTTTTTCTTCTTCTGTTCAGACCCCGGAGGTCCAAGATGGGCCTCAAGCCCTGTTCCTATTTTGGGACTAGGAAGTACTCAGTAGTCTGAGACTTTATTGTCGTGTGTGGACGGCAATTTCTCTTTATTACACGAGCGTCTGAGTGTTCTTGTGTGTTTAAACGTTCTGAACCAGCTAGTCTGTGCTCCTCTAACACAGGTACTGGTGGTAAATGTTCGGCGTTTTCTCTCCCTCTGTGAGTGAAAGCGCCTGTAATGTGCAGGGGCATCTCAGGGTCATGTAGGCCTCTGCTTTCTCTATGCACCACAGGAGAAGTACTGGGGTGACCCGTGACTTCTGCACAGAGACGCTAAAATACTATGTGGTTTTAATAGTGCTCCAAAACAACATTTTGTTTTTATCGCACAAGCAAAGGAAAATGCTTTGTGTTCTAAGCAACATCTTTGTCCCTTCCACGATGGTCTCTTGGACCCCGAGGAGATTTGAATTTGTGTGGCTTTTCTTTTCTCTTGTTGGTGGCCCCATGCAGCTCCTGCAGCTTTTCTACCTGGTGGTCCTGCAACATCGAGGCCGCTCGTCCTTGTCCACTCCACCAGGGTCCCTTGGGCCCTGACATGGTTAACATCCGAGAGTCATCCTAGCCTCATGGTGGTGCAGAGGTTAAAGGAAAGTATGACCAGAAGGTTGCTGGTTTGATCCCTTGGACTAACATGAAAATGTGAGTGGGAAAGGTGAAGCACCCACACCTGCCTCCACCCTCATTTTCCCCACTCTGGGCCCTTGAGCAAGGCCCTTAACCTCCACCCATCTGCTCCCCCGGGTGCCCAAGATGGCAGCTCCCTGCTCCACACAGAGGCTGTGGTAGCTCAGTGGTCTATGGTTGCATCAGGAAGGACATCCGGCGTAAAAATAATCGCCATGTGTTTGTGCGACTTAGTCACTGTGGTGGCCACTGATGAAAGGAGCAGCTGAAAGTGTCACGATTTGGTTCCGGTGGATTACGCAGACCCAGAGTGCAAGCGGAACAGGACTCAGAGACAAAGTGTAAAATAATAAACACTTTAATAATTAAAACAAAAAGACTGACGTGCAGTTCACTTACAAAAACGAGAAGAAACGATTAATGGCTCCACCAGACATCAGGGAGATATGATTATGACCCGGCGAGGAACAAATTAAATGAGAGGGCTTTTATACTATGAGGGAGAGTGAGTAAATCAGAGCTGCTTGGCAGGTGGTTGATGACAACAGGTGAAAGTGATTAGGGATGTAGACTGGAACTGAGGAGGGGGAGTGAGAACAGAAAACAGTATGACAGGCGCAGAGCCTGAGAGAACCCCCTCCCTCAAGGGTGGCACCCGACACCCCCAAGAAGAGCCCCCCACAAGAACAAGGGCGGGCGGAGGGAGACAACAGGCAGGACAGCGGGCCAACAACAGCCAGATCCGGAGGACGTCCAGGAGGCCGCCCATCACCGACAGCCAGATCCGGAGGACGTCCAGAAGGTCGCCCATCACCACCAGCCAGATCCGGAGGACGTCCAAGAGGCTGTCCATCATGGGACGACACGTCGGGCGGGCGACCGGGAGGCTGTCCATCGTGCAGCGGCACGTCAGGCAGGCGATCAGAGTACCGTCCAACAAGAAACACAACCCCGAGGTCAGGGACGGCTGGGACATCACAGTCGGCAGGCAAGGCTGGTACACCATCTTCGTTGGCCGGTACACCATCTTTGTCGGCCACACCATCGTCGTCGGCCGGTACACCATCGTCGTTGGCCAGAACACAATCGTCGGCCGGAACACAGTCGTCGCCCGAACACAGTCGTCGGCCGGAACACAGTCGTCGGCCGGTACTCTGCCGTCGTCGTCGCCAAGACCCCCGTCGTCAGGCGTCGAGGCGGGCGGTGAGACGTCGTCGGGCACCGAGATGGGTGGTGAGACGTCGTTGGGCGCCGAGACGGGCGGTGAGACGTCGTCGGGCGCCGAGGCGGGCGATGAGACGTCGTCGGGCGCCGAGGCGGGCGATGAGACGTCTTCGGGCGCCGAGGCGGGCGATGAGACGTCGTCGGGCGCCGAGGCGGGTGATGAGATGTCGTTGGGCGCCGAGGCGGACGTTGAGACGTCGTCGGGTGCCGAGGAGGGCGTTGAGACGTCGTTGGACGCCGAGACGGGCGTTGAAATGTCGTCGGGTGTCGAGGTGGGCGAAGAGACATTGTCGGGCGCCGAGGCGGGCGAAGAGACGTTGTCGGGCGCCGAGGCGGGCGAAGAGACGTCGTCGGACGCTGAGGCGGGCGAAGAGACGTCGTCTGCTTCGTCTAATGGCGAGACGTCATCGAGCGGCGAGACGTCATCGAGCGGCGAGACGTCATCNGTGCCGAGGAGGGCGTTGAGACGTCGTTGGACGCCGAGACGGGCGTTGAAATGTCGTCGGGTGTCGAGGTGGGCGAAGAGACATTGTCGGGCGCCGAGGCGGGCGAAGAGACGTTGTCGGGCGCCGAGGCGGGCGAAGAGACGTCGTCGGACGCTGAGGCGGGCGAAGAGACGTCGTCTGCTTCGTCTAATGGCGAGACGTCATCGAGCGGCGAGACGTCATCGAACGGCGAGACATCATCGAGCGGCGAGACGCCTGCGGCGCTGGGACCCTCTGTCGAGGACGAGGCGTCTGCAACGCTGGGACCCTCGTCGCCGGGACCCTCTGAGACGTCGTAGGGGCCCTCTTCGTTGAGACCCTCTGAGACGTTGTTGGGGACCTCCTCGTCGGGACCCTCTGAGACGTCATTGGGGACCACTTCGTCTTCTTCATCGCCGGGACCCTCTTCGTCAGGACCCTCTGAGACGTCATCAGGCGCCACCGAGACTGCAGGCGAGGAGACCACCGTCGAGACTGCAGGCGAGGAGACCACCGTCGAGACTGCAGGCGAGGAGACCACCGTTGAGACTGCAGGCGAGGAGACCACAGTCGAAACTGCAGGCGAGGAGACCACCATCGAGACTGCAGACGAGGGGACCACCGTCGAGACTGCAGGCGAGGGGACCACCGTCGAGACTGCAGGCGAGGAGACCACCGTCGAGACTACAGGCGTTGAGAGGACCTCTGGTGGTGAGACCCTAGGCGTTGAGACCCCAGGCATTGAGAGGATCTCTGGAGACTCAAGGACCTCCGTACCCAGGACCACCTCGGAAGCAGTGTCTGTGAAGAAAGAAGGAAAAAGAGAGACTGCTCCAGATGGGCCTGGTTGGTCGGTGACAGGTGCAGAACCCAACATAGCAGAAGCTGGAACCCTCCTGGGTGTTGGCACAGGATGCACCAGTCTTAGAGCTGGCACAGGTCTTAGTCTGGGTGCTGGCACAGGAGGAGCTGCTGCTGCTGCTGAGCTGAGAGTTGTAGCTGTCTGTGTACTCATGGTTGCGGCTGCTGGCGAGTTCAGACGTTCAGCTGTGGGACGTTCAGCTGTGGGACGTTCAGCTGTGTGACGTTCAGCTGTGTGACGTTCAGCTGTGTGTGAGCTCAGAGGAGGATTTGATGAAGATGGAGAGCTGTGATCAGCAGGTGGTGAGTTGGGAGGTGGACCTGTCTGAACGCGAGCGAGCAGCAGTGAGTGTAACACACAGCTCTCTTTCCGCGCCTGCTCGAACAGCTGCCACGCCCCCGGCGAGTCGTCTCTGTTGTCAGCTCCAGTATATGAGGAAATTATTCCTTCGGCAGCGAATAATCTTTCCCACCAAACACTGGAGCCGCAGACTTCCTTCTCCTTCATGGCAGGAGCGCAGGGGCACGTGACACCCACACCCCCAGCAACAGGAGCGGATGGGCGCACGGCGTCCTCCTTCAGAGAAAGTCCCCCCTCAGTCCCGTCAGAACCGCTGTCAGCCGGGCCAGCACATGGGCTGACACATGCCCCTCCCCCCCTTTGAAAATTTCCCCGGCTTTTCTGACAGCCGGCGTGGAGAGGTTGACGGTAGGTGGAGCTGGAACCTGGAAATGTCCACTTGTTCAGTCCGGTGGCGACGTGGACTGGGAGCCGGTACCGGATCCGTCCAGAACCTATCTGGGTCTGAGTCCTCGTCCGAGTCGGACCACATCGAACCGAGTGTTGGAACAGAGGGGGGAGACTGCCAGACAGCTGCGCGGCCGCCTCTGAGCTTTCTCCGCTCTTCCTCCTCGACCAGAAGCGGGGATGAGAGAATCTCCGCCTCCGAGCTGTAGTCCCTCCAGCCGGTCTCTGCACGAAACCCGTACATGTGAATGACGGTCGGCTCGTCCTGTCCTGGTGTCCCATCCGTCAGTCACTGAGCGGGTCGGCTGTTCCACCTACGGATCTGGTGATTTCGAGGCCGGGTCATACTGTCACGATTTGGTTCCGGTGGAGTACGCAGACCCAGAGTGCAAGCGGAACAGGACTCAGAGACAAAGTGTAAAATAATAAACACTTTAATAATTAAAACAAAAAGACTGACGGTGCAGTTCACTTACAAAAACGAGGAGAAACGATTAATGGCTCCACCAGACATCAGGGAGATATGATTATGACCCGGCGAGGAACAAATTAAATGAGAAGGCTTTTATACTATGAGGGAGAGTGAGTAAATCAGAGATGCTTGGCAGGTGGTTGATGACAACAGGTGAAAGTGATTAGGGATGCAGACTAGAAATGAGGAGGGGGAGTGAGAACAGAAAACAGTATGACAGGCGCAGAGCCTGACAGAAAGAAGATGATGAAAATAAAATCCAGCTTTAATGCCAGCAACAATTTAAAATTAAAGCCGCAAGCGGCGTTGAGGCCCTCGCAGCTTAGCGCCGCTCCGGCCTTATTGTGGCGAGCATGGGAACTTTAGCTAGTCCACCCAGTCGCTATCATGGTGCACATTTGCCAAATATTCAAAATCACATGCAAACTCCAGAGCTCCGCCACGCTGCGACGCCCACATCCTCCAATGAAAACTCCTAGTGTTTTAAAACACATCAGATCAATGTATTATCTGCCTTCTAGCACAGGATCATCTTGACTAGGTCAAGGGCGTGTGAGATGGAATGGCTTCAAACCGGAAGAAAGGTATGAAATTTGTGACCTCAATCCAAATTGGCCACCTTGCTGTTTATTGTACAGCATTGGTGCCAGAGGCCTTTCTGTATACCTTGGTGAGCTGGGCAAACGTACCAAATTCCATGCTTGTATGACAAAGTAAGGTCAATGCGGAGGGTGTTTTCTAACTGAGAAATGCCAAAAAAATTACCCTTTTACCCAAAATGGCCGACATCCTGTTAGTTTTGGACCAGGGCTCCCAGAGACTTTTTTGTAGGTCCTGATGAGATAGACAAGTGTACCAAGTTTCATAATTCTGGGATAAAGCATGGCTGGGGGCTGTTTTTTAAAAACATTCTAGAGGGCGCTATTGAGGAATTAGGCCACGCCCACCAAGTATTGCACCGGATCCCTGCCGGGGAGTGAACAAGGATCGATGTCAGTGAGTTTGGTGCAGCTGGGCTGAAACATGTGGAATCTAGAGCAAAACGTATGGCGGCGGCGGGACCTGTGAATTTGCCGCTCTGCCATGGCCACGCCCTCTGCTGTAAACTGTTGGCGCTTTAAAACAAGTGAGACCAACTTGTTTTCAGTCATCTGACACAAGATCATCTTGATTAGATCAAGAGAGCCAGAGTTGGAGCTTTCCAAGTAAAAAAAGTCACTTCCTGTTCTGAGGGGACAGGGCTTAGGTGAGGTCAGACTATGATTACATAGGATCGTCAAGCATCCAACCAGGATCCCTCGTGCCAAGTTTGGTGTCAATTGACCATTTAATGAGAAAGTTATAGCGTTTTGTTTGTTTTGGCGAGTACGCCAAGTTCCCCGCTCCGCCACGCCCCCTGAACATATACAAAAAGTCAAGTTTATTGATAACTTTTAAAGCCCCATGCGTTAGGTGCATTCTGACCAAGAATGAAGCCGATAGGTCAAACGCCTGAGAAGGAGTTCGTCAAAGTTCGACATGTGTACAAATGAAAAATGATCAAAATTTGACATTTGACCCAAAATGGCCACCTACCTGTGCCTTTTAGAGGGTACCTCCAAGAGACTTTTTTTCTTGAATTGGGGAGATTTACCTATGTACCGAGCTTCAGATCTGTATGACCTACGGTTTCCCCCAACTCACGTTAGGGGGCGCTGTAGAGCAGTTTGGCCACGCCCACTTACTATTCCACCAGAATCCAAAATTTTTAGTTGGGGGACAATTTTGGGTCAAGTTTGGTGAGTTTTTGAATATGGTAAAGGCCCCAAACAGCCGTGCGAAGTGACGGAAAAATAATAATAATCAAAGCCGCAAGCGACGTTGAGACCCTCGCAGCTTAGCGCCGCTCCGGCCTTAATGTGGCGAGCGTGGGAACTCTAGCTAGTCCGCCCAGTCATTATCATGGTGCGCATTTGCCAAATATTGAAAATCGCATGCAAACTCTAGAGCTCTAGCATCGCCTGCTGGTCTTGTATTCACCACGCTACCACGCCCATGCCCACATCCTCCAACGAAAACTCCTAGTGTTTTAAAATGCATCAGATCAATGTAATATCTGCCTTCTAGCACAGGATCATCTTGACTAGGTCAAGGGAGTGAGAAATGGAGTGGCTTTAAACCGCCAAAAAGGTGTGAAATTTGTGACCAAAACGACCCTTTGACCCAAAATGGCCGACTTCCTGTTGGTTTTGGACCAGGGCTCCAAGATACTTTTTTGTAGGTCCTGACAATGTACACCTGTTTCATAATTCTGGGTAAAGCATAGCTGGGGGCTGATTTTTAAAATATATTCTAGGGGGCGCTGTGGAAGAATCAGGCCACGCCCACTACATATTGGATTGCAGTCCTGTCGAGGGATGGACAAGTATGGATCTTAGTGAGTTTGGTTTAGCTGGGAGCTTATATTGGGAAGTTATTCCAGCTTGATATTTCATGAAGAATGGCCAGATTTGAAGCTTGGCCACGCCCACATGTTTTGGTATAGAAAAATTATTTTAACAACTTTTGACCTTCAATGCCTCAAGATTGTGCTGACCGAGTTTGACGCCTTGATCTCGAAAACTCTAGGACAAGTTCGAACAGATATGACGTCAATGAAATAGACTAAATTGTGACTTTGACCTAAAATGGCCGACTTCCTTTTGGCTTTGGACCATTGCTCCAAGAGACTTTTTTTGTAGGTCCTGACAAGATACACATGTGTACCAAGTTTCATAATTCTGGGATAAAGCATGGCTGGGGGCTGTTTCTTTTTATTATTCTAGAGGGCGCTGTTGAGGAATTAGGCCAAGCCCACCAAGTATTGCAGCAAAACCCTGCAGGGGGGTGAACAAGGATCGATGTCAGTGAGCTTGGTGCAGCTGGGCTGAAACTTGTGGAATCTAGAGCAAAACGTATGGCAACGGCGTGACCTGTGACTTCGCCGCGCTACCACGGCCACGCCCTCTGCTAAAAACCCTTGGCGCTTTAAAACAAGTGAGACCACCTTGTTATCAGTCATGTGACACAAGATTATCTGGATTTGTTCAAGAGAGCCAGAGTCGGAGCTTTCCAAGAAAAAAAAGTCACTTCCTGTTCTGAGGGGGGCAGGGCTTAGGTGAGGTCAGACTATGACAACATAGGATCGTCAGGCATCCAACCAGGATCCCTCATGCCAAGTTTCGTGTCAATTGACCTTTTAGCGTTTTGTTTGTTTCGGCGAGTATGCCAAGTTCACCGCTCCGCCACGCCACCTGAACATATACGAAAAGTCAATTTTATTAAGAACTTTTAAAGGCCCATGCCTTAACTGAATTCTGACCAAGAATGAAGCCTATAGGTCGACCGCCTGAGAAGGAGTTTTTCAAAGTTCGACAGGAGTAAAAATTAAAAATGATCAAAATTTGACCTTTGACCCAAAATGGCCACCTACCTGTGCATTTTAGAGGGTACCTCCAAGAGACATTTTTTCTTGAATTGGAAGGGATCTACCTATGTACCGGGTTTCAGATCTGTAGGACATACCGTTTCCCCCAACTCACGTTAGGGGACGTTGTAGAGCAGTTTGGCCACGCCCACTTGTGATGCCACCAGATTCCAAATTTTTTAGTTGGGGGACAATTTTGGGTCAAGTTTGGTGAGTTTTTGAATATGTTAAAGGCTCCAAACAGCTGCGCGAAGTGACGGAAAAATAATAATTTAGAAGAAATCGAGCGATTACAATAGGCCTTTGCAGCGCTTAGCTACTCGGGCCTAATTAAAGCCGCAAGCGGCGTTGAGGCCCTCGCAGCTTAGCGCCGCTCCGGCCTTATTGCGGCGAGCGTGGGAACTCTAGCTAGTCTGCCCAGTCACGATCATGGTGCGCATTTGCCAAATATTGAAAATCACATGCAAACTCCAGAGCTCTAGCATCGCCTGCTTGTCTTGTATTTGCCACTCTGCCACGCCCACGTCCATATCCTCCAACGAAAACTCCTAGTGTTTTAAAACGCATCAGATCAATGTAATATCTGCCTTCTAGCACAGGATCATCTTGATTAGGTCAAGGGAGTGAGAGATAGAGTGGCTTTAAACCACCAGAAAGGTGTGAAATTTGTGACCAAAACTACCCTTTGACCGAAAATGGCCGACTTCCTGTTGGTTTTGGACCAGGGCTCCAAGAGACTTTTTGTATGTCATGACAATGTACACATGTGTACCACGTTTCATAATTCTGGGATAAAGCATGGCTGGGGGCTGATTTTTAAAATATGTTCTAGGGGGCGCTATGGAAGAATCAGGCCACGCCCACTACATATTGGATTGCAGTCCTGTCGAGGGATGGACAAGTATGGATCTTAGTGAGTTTGGTTTAGCTGGGAGCTTATATTGGGAAGTTATTTCAGCTTGATGTTTCATGGAGAATGGCCAGATTTGAAGCTCGGCCACGCCCACATGCTTTGACATAGAAAAATTATTTTAACAACTTTTGACCTTCAATTCCTCAAGATTGTGCTGACCGAGTTTGAAAGCTGGATCTCGAAAGCTCTAGGACAAGTTCGCTCAGATATGTCGTCAATGAACAAAATTGTGACTTTGACCTAAAATGGCCGACTTCCTTTTGGCTTCGGACCATTGCTCCAAGAGACTTTTTTGTAGGTCCTGACAAGATACACATGTCTACCAAGTTTCATAATTCTGGGATAAAGCATGGCTGGGAGCTGTTTTTTTAAAAAACATTCTAGAGGGCGCTGTTGAGGAATTAGGCCGTGCCCACCAAGTATTGCACTGGAACCCTGCAGGGGGTGAACAAGGATCGA
Organism: Garcialebias charrua; assembly: GCA_038048925.1. Classification (NCBI taxonomy): domain Eukaryota; kingdom Metazoa; phylum Chordata; class Actinopteri; order Cyprinodontiformes; family Rivulidae; genus Garcialebias; species Garcialebias charrua. The sequence goes on along the minus strand of JBBPBX010021807.1, from coordinate 24,285 downwards.
TGTCAGTGAGATTGGTGCAGCTGGGCTGAAATATGTGGAATCTAGAGCAGAACGTATGGCGAAGGCGTGACTTGTGACCGCCGCGCTACCACGGCCATGCCCTCTGCTGAAAACCATTGCCGCTTTAAAACAAGTGAGACCAACTTGTTATCAGTCATGTGACACAAGGTCATCTGGATTAGGTCAAGAGAGCCAGAGTTGGAGCTTTCCAAGCAAAAAAAGTAACTTCCTGTTCTGAGGGGGCGGGGCTTAAGTGAGGTCAGACTATGACAACATAGGATCGTCAGGCATCCAACCAGGATCCCTCATGCCAAGTTTGGTGCCAATTAACCTTTTAATGAGAAAGTTATAGCGTTTCGTTTGTTTTGGTGAGTGTAGTACGCCAAGTTCACCGCTCCGCCACACCCCCTGAACATATACGAAAAGTCAATTTTATTGATAACTTTTAAAGGCCCATGCCTTAGCTGCATTCTGACCAAGAATGAAGCCGATAGGTCGAACGCCTGAGAAGGAGTTTGTCAAAGTTCGACATGAGTAAAAATGAAAAATGAACAAAATTTGACCTTTGACCCAAAATGGCCACCTCCCTGTGCATTGTAGAGGGTACCTCGAAGAGACTTTTTTTCATGATTCGGGGGGATATACCTATATACCGAGTTTCAGGTCTGTACGACCTACGGTTTCCCCCAACTCACGTTAGGGGGCGCTATAGAGCAGTTTGGCCACGTCCACTTGCGATTCCACCAGAATCCGAAAATTTTAGTTGGGGGACAATTTTGGGTCAAAGTTGGTGAGTTTTTGAATATGTTAAAGGCCCCAAACAGCCGCGCGAAGTGACGGAAAAATAATAGCAATTTAGAAGAAATCGAGCGATTACAAT
>JBBPBX010021807.1:11873-22484 GCA_038048925.1 Garcialebias charrua | reverse complement strand
ACTGATTGAGAATGAGCGGATTTGATACCTGGACTATTGAGAATGAACTTTCTGGTCTTGAACCACTTTGGACATGTCTGCCTGCCTGGGAGGAGTCGACGAGGGACAAGCCCCCAGAAACCATCTTGGCTACAGCAAACTGGTTGGTCCACTTAAGTTGTTTACTTGGTGGGGTAGCTTCAGTTTGCTTTGGACTGCTCTGACTGACGAAGCCCTCTGGAGTGAGGGTGAAACGTTTCTACTAAAAAGAAATTGTCCAGATGAACTGATTGAGAATGAGCGGATTTGATACCTGGACTATTGAGAATGAACTTTCTGGTCTTGAACCACTTTGGACATGTCTGCCTGCCTGGGAGGAGTCGACGAGGGACAAGCCCCCAGAAACCATCTTGGCTACAGCAAACTGGTTGGTCCACTTAAGTTGTTTACTTGGTGGGGTAGCTTCAGTTTGCTTTGGACTGCTCTGACTGACGAAGCCCTCTGGAGTGAGGGTGAAACGTTTCTACTAAAAAGAAATTGTCCAGATGAACTGATTGAGAATGAGCGGATGAAATAACACATTTAGCGTTATTTATCTACACTATAAATAAGCACTCCTGTTTCATTATTTAATTAACTACAAAATATTAATGGCGATGCAATTTGAAAACATGGTGGGTCATGTCCTTAAGGATGTCCATCCATCCATCCATCCATCCATTATCTTTACCCGCTTCTTTTTCAGATCACGGAGGTCACTGGTGCCCATGTCCATTACTGTGCGAGAGGCGGGGGACACCCTGGACAGGTCTCCAGTCCATCACAGGGACACATAGACAAACAACTATTTACTCTCTCATTCACACCTAGGGACAGTTCAGAGTTACCAATCAGCCTAACATGCATGTTTTTTGTCTGTGGGAGGAAACTGGAGTACCTGGAGGGAAAATGCAAACTCCACCCGGAAAGGACCCCGACTAGGATTTGATCCAATTACCTTCTCGTTGAGAGGCAGCGGCTGTACTTACTGCACCACCGTGCTGCCCTGCTATCAAATCAATCATGTTTATTTTAATCAGCTGTCAGTTTCTGGTTAAAGGACTGGATTAACCTTGCCCCTCCTTATCTCTCTGACCTCCTACAAATCTCCATCCCATCACGCTCTCTCAGATCCTCCTCTTCGCTACATCTCCATGTACCCTCTGCCCGCCTCTCCACCATGGGGAGCAGGGCCTTCACCTGCTCTGCCCCTCACCTCTGGAACGCCCTACCGCCAGACCTTCAAAACACCACCTCCCTTTCTCTGTTCAAGACTGCTCTGAAAACACATCTCTTTAGACTAGCTTATCATTAACTCTACTGAATGTATTTTTATTATTTTGCATTTTATAATCTTTATGTATTTTATATTTCAATTTGTCACTGATAATGTTTGATCTGTATTGTATTGGTTTGTTAAGTGTCCTTGGGTGTCCTGAAAGGCGCTTTTAAATAAAACGATTATTATATTATAACACTAAACCTGACCAGTTTTATTATGCATCTGTCAGGACCCGTGTGTCTTCTTGTGGTTCTGGTGTTTACGTTTTTCTGAGTCTGTTTTACCTGTTTCAGCTTCCCCAGTGTTTTCCCCTTGTTCCTGCTCATGCCCCTCCCCCTCTCACCTGTTCCTCGTTGTCTCTCCTCAGGTGTTATTTCTCCCTCATTAGTTTCCCTTTAAAACCTTTGGTGTTCATCTCTTTTGTTTTCCGTGCATTATGCTGTATAGATCATGTTTGTTGCCATCTGAGTCTCTAGTGAGTATTCCCCCATGTGTATTTCTTTGAATTGTGTGCTGCCTTGTCAGCCTTTTGTTTTAGCTTTTGTTGGTACATTGTTTTTATTTTTACCTGAACCTTTTTGAGATTTAGTTGCACCCTGGGTTCTACTCCTCACCAAAGAGAGTATCCATGTATAACTCTGAAAGACTGTTCGGTACCTTTAAATAATATGTTCTCTTCACAATTGGATCTACTCTAAAAGAAACTTCCAATCGAGGGTTGATGTTTTTACTGAGCTGTGAATCTGCCTTTTTTCACCTGGACAAATGCATCAATTTTTACTTTTGGTATATCTTCATGGAGAATGAATGGAAGAACACACATCCAGTAAAGCTAGCAGAAAGTAAAAGGACAACCTCCCCCAGATTCTCCTACTTTTGATATAGCTTGTTCTTCTTTGGTGCAGATTTTAGCTACAAGTTCATCAGGTCACTGTGGTAATTTTCCACAAGCAGAAGACAATGCATTTAAATAAATAGATGTTTTATCACCTTTCACTCAGAAACAAACAGTGAATGTGATTATAAGAAGCCTTCCCACTGTTATAATAATTAGTCGTACCCGGAATAAGAACCAGAACTGAACAGAAGAACCCAGAGTCAGATAAGATTTACAGTGTTTATTTACAAAAGTGAAAATACTGGTGGCACGTCAAGTCCTCGGGAACGGGGTTGCCTGGAGAAAACGGAGGAGAAGGTCAATGGCTTGTAAGGAAGTGGAAAGCTGTTCAGAATCATTCAGTCTTTACTGGGATGAAGAAGATGTGAGGTGAGGATACCTTGTCCAGATAATACTTAGAGATGATTGTGGAGATGGTTGGCAAGTGATGGAAGGCATCCAGCAGCTGAAGGGGTACAGGAGTCCATGAAGAGTCCAGAGCAGGGCATAGTCCAACAAACTCTGAGGAGATGTGTGAACAGAAAGAAACAGAATTTTACTCTCAGAGTAACACTAGGATTAAACTGGCTAGAACCAATCACTACCGTAGGCAGATCAATGTCCCAGCACTGAAGAGTTGTCTCCTGAGTCTTCTTATAGTCCTCCTGAAGGTAGAAGTTGATTACCGGTACTTGCAGCTGGAGCCAATTAGAGGTGCTGAGGAGAGAGGAGAGGCCGGGTGCAGGATAGAACTTCTACACCCACATCCATCAATGCTTTTTGGATTTGTCTGTTTGCTGGTTTTATCTACAATCAAGAAAGTCCATCCATCCATCCATTTTCTTCCGCTTATCCGGGGTCGGGTCGCGGGGGTAGCAGCCTAAGTAGGGAGGCCCAGACTTCCCTCTCCCCAGCCACTTGGAGCAGCTCCTCTGGGGGAATCCCAAGGCGTTCCCAGGCCAGCCGAGAAACATAGTCCCTCCAGCGTGTCCTGGGTCTTCCTCTGGGTCTCCTCCCGGTGGGACATGCCCGGAACACCTCACCAGGGAGGCGTCCAGGAGGCATCCTAACCAGATGCCCGAGCCACCTCAACTGGCTCCTCTCGATGTGGAGAAGCAGCGGCTCTACTCCGAGTCCCTCCCGGATGACTGAGCTTCTCACCCTATCTCTAAGGGAGAGTCCAGACACCCTGCGGAGAAAACTCATTTCAGCCGCTTGTATCCGAGATCTTGTTCTTTCGGTCATAACCCAAAGCTCATGACCATAGATGAGGGTGGGAACGTAGATCGATCGGTAAATTGAGAGCTTTGCCTTTTGACTCAGCTCTCTCTTCACCACGACAGACCGGTACAGCGCCCGCTTCACTGCGGATGCTGCACCTATCCGCCTATCGATCTCACGCTCCAGTTTTCCCTCATTCGTGAACAAGACCCCGAGATACTTAAACTCCTCCACTTGGGGCAGGACCTCCTCCCCGACCTGGAGAAGGCATGCTACCCTTTTCCGGCTCAAGACCATGGCCTCGGATTTGGAGGAACTGATCCTCATCCCGGCCGCATCACATTCAGCTGCAAACCGCTCCAGCGAAAGCTGTAGATCACGAACTGATGAAGCCAATAGGACCACATCATCTGCAAAAAACAGAGAAGAGATTCTAAGGCCACCAAAACGGATCCTCTCAACACCTTGGCTGCACCTAGAAATTCTGTCCATAAAAGTTATGAACAGAATCGGTGACAAAGGGCAACCTTGGCGGAGTCCAACTCTCACCGGAAACGAGCCCGACTTACTGCCAGCGATACGGACCAAGCTCTGACACCGGTCGTACAGGGACCTAACAGCCCATATCAAAGGGCCTGGTACCCCATACTCCCGGAGTACCCCCCACAGAACCCCCCGAGGGACGCGGTCGAATGCCTTTTCCAAGTCCACAAAGTACGGCCGTGGCGTGGTGCCATTACCACTATGGCCGTGGCGTAGTGGTAATGGCAGTCGTCCCCCGATCGGAAGGTTGGCGGTTCGAATCCCGGTTCCCCACACCATGTGTCGTTGTGTCCTTGGGCAAGACACTTAACCCCGAGTTGCTCCCGGTAGGACTGGAAAGCACCTTGCATGGTAGTCTGCCGCTACCGGTGTATGAATGTGTGTAGCATTCAATGTGTGTAGCACTTTGAGATTTTCACTAATGAAAAGCGCGTTATAAATTGAATTCATTATTATTATTATTATGTAAACTGGTTGGGCAAACTCCCACGCACCCTCCAGGACCCTGCTGAGGGTGTAGAGCTGGTCCAGTGTTCCACGACCAGGACGAAAACCACACTGCTCCTCCTGAATCCGAGGTTCGACTATCCGACGGACCCTCCTCTCCAGAACCCCTGAATAGACCTTACCAGGGAGGCTTAAGAGTGTGATCCCCCTATACAGTAGTTGGAACACACCCTACGGTTCCCCTTTTTGAATAGGGGAAACCATTGTTCCTCTCTATCAAGGATGTGAACATCTTCATCCCTGAAAGAGTGACCGCTGGCCTGGAGATGAGTGTAGACTGCAGAGTCCTGACCTGATGATGTTGATCTTCTGTGCTGGGACATCCTTTTGGCCAGTGGCTGTTTAGTTTCCCCGATGTAAGACTGATCACAGCCCACAGTCTGAGGAAGTCTTTCGGACGAAAGACGAAACGTTTCTACAGTTTTTTTGCTTTGTTTTGTTTTGTTTTTTGAATGTCCAGAGGACCAGACTTAGCTTTTTTGGATTTTTCTACCTGGATTATTGAGCATGCATCAGAGTACCGTATTTTCCGGTGTATAGGTCGCACCTTTTTATGGGTTTTTCAAGGCCTGCGACCTATACACCGGTGAGACCTATTTATGGATTTTTTTTCATATTTTTAGACCAATTTTTGGCTGAGTTATGGCCCTTTTTCCCTGTTGCATAAAATGGCGCAGTACCAGTTTCGGCCACCAGGGGGCAGTGCACGTGCAGTACCAGTTTCGGCCACCAGGGGGCAGTGCAAGTGCTGTACCCGCTAGGGGCATGAGTACCGGTACACCAACCCAAGAAGAAGAACGTTTCCAGCTCCTGTGCAAGTAGCGAGGACCTTCTCCTCCTGTGCCCGAAAAAACGCTCCTCTGCTCGGACTGATTCTGTCTGCCTCTGGGCTGGAGGTAGCTTCTGTTATAGAAGATAAGTCAAGAACCACTCAGCGGATTTTTCTGAAACTTACAGAATGGAATCACAGTGTGGACGTTTACAAGTGAGTACCTTTATTAGATGTTTGAGATAAAAAAATAAAAAAACGATCTTTTTGTAGCATGTAGCTTCGAGTGTTAGCTTCTGTATTTGTTATAAATAACATCGAATCCACTCGGTGTATATTTATTTCTGCTTACAGAGTAATTATAACACTCCAATGTACTTAACTATGTCCTGGATGAATCATTTGAGATGAGATTCGATTTTTATTCGTGTCAGAGGCGGGCATGGTCTCGTGTTGGCCTTCGTTTTATGTCTGTGTACTTCTGTTAACGTCGTAAATTGCTTCAAAACCACTCGGTGTATATTTATTCTGCATACAGAGTGCAATTATAGGAGCTTTAATGTACGTTACTATGGTCTCGAGAAAACATTTGACATAAAATTCAATTTTTTATTCATTTTCTGAGAGACGGACTCCTCTCGTTTTTAGCTTTTTTAGCTTGTGGTTTTACTTCGGTTTGCTTAAATTGCTTCAAAACCACTCGGTGTATATTTATTCTGCATACAGAGTGCAATTATAGGAGCTTTAATGTACGTTACTATGGTCTCGAGAAAACATTTGACATAAAATTCAATTTTTTATTCATTTTCTGAGAGACGGACTCCTCTCGTTTTTAGCTTCTGTTAGCTTCTGGCAGACATTAGCAGCAGAGCTAAACACTCGGTCCATATTGCCGGGTTGACTCAGCGGTCACGCGGTGCGTCAGCGGTGGATGACGCGTTACGTCGGCGGTGACGTAGGTGCGACCTATACACCCGTGCGACCTATTTATGGATTTTTCCAATTTATTGATAAATATTGGACACTGCGACCTATACAACGGTGCGACCAATACAACGGAAAATACGGTACCTATAATAAAAGGGTTAGATCATTTTTTTCCTCATTTTTTTACCCTGATTGACCAAAACAGATTGAAAACATGCTACACAAACTAAACTTGTACAAAATGCAAGGAAAAATATGTACTTTTTATTTGGGCTTGATACAAGACTCGACCTCTAGAATCACAAATTTTCTGTCTTTCTTTTAAAATTATATTTATTTACAGTTCCATTTTTGTTTATAAGGTGGGTCAGAGCAGCTAATTTCTCTTTTAAATTTATGCAAATTCCTTTCTTTTTTGCCTGCTCTGCCTTTTTAGCCGGTAGACGGAAAGAAGTAATGCCAAGTACGGTATTTGAATCAGTCTCTACATTGTACGGACTCTTGATTAGGAAGAGCCTGTTTGAAGTCAAATGTTCAGATTTTTTTACATCATATTAATTACTTCACATTCAGCAGCCTGGCTAGCTTGAGCTTGCACACAGAGAGGAGTTTCTGTTTCTGCAGAGCTGATTCAAGCTGCTCCATTTTCATTTGCAGGTACTCAACCTCAGGAAATAACAAAAAAAAGATTTTTGAAATTTATTTTGACTGCATGTTGGCTCATCAAAACAGAAGTATTGTAATTTAGGGTGCTGTTTCAAAAAAATATATAAATAAATAAAAAACTCCTGCTGCTGTATTTGCAAATGAGACAAATGCAAAGTAGCTCATAGCCACTCCCAACAATCCAAACAACCACTTATTTTTTCTTTTCTTTTCAAACAACTACTGTATTCATTCCTTGCAGTGGCAAATCTTGTATTTCCTATTATAAGATAGAAGGGCTCAATGTGAATAAATAAAGTGTTGCCTGCATCTTAATCAGCTGATGACACATTTATAATCTTGATTCTATGGTTGACAAATTCTGTTTATCAGTACTACTATTAAAATTCCCATTAAAAACTGGGGCAAATGCCAATGGAATTGAATGGAACTGAACTGAAGCCAGTAATGTCCAAGCTTATTTTCCCGGTTGACAGATGAGGTTAAGAAGCTGTGTACAAGACACACAGGAGCCAAAACTCACAGGAAACGGCTCGGGGCACAAGATGTAATTTGTCACGAGTGGCTGAAAAAAAAAACATTAAAAAGGGTTAGAAAACATTAGGCCAGGTCTCTCATATGTTTGTAATGGCTGTAAGTTGACGTCACCATAGACGAAGCAATGCTCAGTGAGCCATGTGAGCAGGGATCCGCACCTATATGCATACCGCAAAAATCTATCAACAGAGGACGCCATCTCCTCTGTGATCCACACTGCTCTTACTCATGCACCTGTAGCAGAAAGACTTGTAAATCCACATTCACTTTATGGACTTCACATCTGCCTTCAACAGCCTGATTCCCCAGACCCTGACTGATAAACTACCAGTACTCACATTTGGACTAAGCCCTTTTCTATGCAACTGGGTCCTGGCTTTCCTGACCAACAGGCCAGTCTGTGAGGATCCACAACTTCTCCTCCTTCACCATAACCCTCAGCACGGCTCCCCTCAGGGCTGTGTGTTGAGCCCTCTCCTCTTCACTCTGCTCACGTATGACTGTGCACCTACCCATCCAAGCTGTCATTGTAAAGTTTGCAGACAATACAGCGGTGGTTGGATGCATCACAAACAATGTTGAGTCCGGCAACAGGCAGGAGGTGGAACAACTGGAGGGTTGGTGCAGGAATAACAATGGCCACATCAGTGTGAAGAAGACGAAGGAGATGATTGTGGATTTCAGAAAGGACAAACACACCTACCCCCTTTGCACATAGGAGGATCTACAGTGGAAGTGGTCTCCAATTATAAGTACATGGGTGTGCACCTGAGTAACAACCTCAGCTGGGGCAACAACACTTCCATTCTAATCAAGAAAGCTCATCAGAGACTTACTTCTTCAGGTGGCTGAGGTGAGCTGGACTTGGGAGCTTAGTCCTCACCTCCTTTTGCAGGAGCATCCTGTGCTCCATCATCAACATTTGGCATGGGAGCTGCTCTGCTGGAGAGAGAAAAGCTCTGCAGAGAGTGGTGAAGGCTGCACTGCTGACTGTTAGAGTCAGTCTCCCCACTATCACAGACATCTACATCTCCAGATGCAGGAAGAGAGCCACCTGCATCATGAAAGACCCCACTCACCCAGCACACACACTTTTTGACCCTCAGCCAGGAAGTTGCGGAGCATTAAGTGTAGAACCACTAGACTGAGAAACAATTTCTACCCTGAAGCCGTAAGACTCAAATTCTTAACCAGACAAATCACTGTAATGACACTTTAATTGGACATTTGATACTTTATCCATGCTGCTGATTTCTTACCCATAAGCTGTTATATTCAAACTCATCTTCTCACAATTGACTTTGTTCAGGTTGCTGTTTCTTCTTGCTGTTTACTACACCTTATTTATATTATTACTGTTAATGTGTATCTTGTATCTTTATATACAGTTTATTTTAATTATACTTTATAAATATTGCTTTTTGTGTGTGTGGGGGGGGTGTAACTGAACCTTGAGTACACAAATTTGTTCCACCTCATGTATCACGTGTGATGCAAATGGTTAGAAAGTCTCCTTGAACCTTGAATCCTTGAATCTTGGTGTGTGATCTGGCTCCAGTAATTATGTGGTCCTTGCTCGTCAGGATAACGACCACAGCTGCAAATGAAGAACCACATCCATCGCTCATGAGCTGTAAATAAATGATTGACAGGTAGAGGAAACCAGGAACTGGAATCCTCACAGTACTTCCCCCTCAAAGATCACCTCCAGGAGATTTAGGTCTTCTTTTGAGATGGGCTTGATAAAAGTCAGGCAGAGTCAAGAATGAGAGACTGGGATCTGCAACCTCTACCATAACCCTCCTCTATCAGGTATTGAAAACCTCTTCCTCTGTGATCACCTGTTCACCTCAGGATGAATCCTCATAGGAGGTGGTTTTAATCTGACCACGGATGGACTGATGATTTTCTCCATGGTAAAAGGGCTGATGATTTTAGGTGCCAGCTTCCTATAGGGAAGCCCTTCAGTGTGATGTCTTGTGTAGAAAACCATACCTTATGTCCTATCTGGTAATTGTGTGCTACTGGCCTGTGTTTGTCTGCAAAGCACTCATTCTGATCTGCTGTCAGGTGAAGTGTTGATCTGGTCTGATTCCAGATTCTGTGACATCACCTGAGATGATGCTGGCCTGAAGGTACAGAAACATCAGCTTCCTGACTTTCCTGGCATAGAGCAGCCTCAATTTTATATTTTCAATAGAAAATATTGGTCTCGAAATGGAGCTTGGACATATATTTACTATCAATATATCTTTAAAGACACATTTGTACACACGATATAAATTAAACATCACTATGGTGTTTACTCTGCACTTTCACTTTACTTGGACATTTTGATGCAGAGTTTTCCATAGTGAATGGTTGTTTGTCTCTTTTGTCTGTACAATGTGTCCCTGTGATGGACTGGAGACCTATCCAGGGTGTCCCCCACCTCTCACACAGCGATAGCTGGCTATGGGCACCAGTGACCCCCACAACCCAAAAAGGTAGAAGCCGGTAAAGACGATGGATGGATGGATGGAGTTTTCCATACAAAACTGGTTTAAACCAGCTTTGTGTGGCGGTGGCAAATGTTGTGGTGAGTGTTATTTTTATTTTTTTTAAGTGCACTCTTGTTCTCATAAAACACAAATTGCTTTGAGGTTTTGTTCTTCACAAGCAACAACCTAAGCTACAAGTTTAAAAAGATAACATGCAAGATAATATTTATACATTTGAACATTTTGTACAAAACATGAGCAAAACTTTGAGCTGATTTGCAGATAGTTTTACTGTTTTGTTAGTATTTTAATGGTATTCATAGATGATCTGCTATTAAATACTCCCATCTACGCATACATAGCTATTAATACATACATAAGTATGAATACTTACAGAGATAATGATTTATGTGAAGTACTGTTGCATCCACATTTTCCCCCATGCACTCTGCACATGTTGTGATGCCCTCTTGTGGGATAATTGTAACATTTCAAAAGCACAATAAGAGTTGAGGTTTAAAAGAAATGCAAAAAATAAAACAATTCATATTTCTGAAAAAACTACAAACAACAGCAGCAACAACAAAAAAATAGTCTGAGGAGGATGTATATTTTCCAACCATATATGATCTCATATGAATGTATTTTTGAATAATATATATAATTGAAGGTTGAATGAGTTATTTACTTGTTTTGTTATTATAGAACAATTAGTTTGAATTAGATAAATAAGGAGCAGATTTCACAAGATACTTTCTTCATCTGCTACCTTTCATTTTATATA
>JBBPBX010021807.1:0-11809 GCA_038048925.1 Garcialebias charrua | reverse complement strand
TAATGTCAATTGTTGTATTTCATTATTGTAAAATGAATAAAATTTTAAATAAATAAATAAAATCTCTAAAAATTAAACTTGAACCCCTAATGGTCAAAAACCTACTGTAATCCATCCATTCATACATACATCCATCCATCCATCATCTTTACATGCTTTTTCCTTTTCGGGTCATGGGTGTCACTGTTTTCCATGTCCAGCCATTACTGTGCGAGAGGTGGGGGACACCCTGCACAGGTCTCCAGTCCATCACAGGGACGCAGAGACAAATGAGACAAACAACCATTCACGCTCTCACTCACAGGGACAATTTAGAGTTATCAATCAGCCTAACATGCATGTTTTTGGTCTGTGGGAGGAAACTGCAGTTCCCAGAGAAAACCCATGCATGCACGGAGAGAACATGTAAACTCCACCCAGAAAGACCCCTGGCTGGGATTTGAACCAAGGCGACCTGCTCGCTGAGAAGCAGCAGCTCTACCACCTAGAATTTTTTTATTAAATAAATGTCCATATTCACCTTATGAGTTTGTCTTAAAGTATGATGTTTAAGATCAACTGTAAAATGTTAACATTTACTTTACAAGATAAAAAAAAAGATATTATACATCTATTTTTATGTTCTTATTTGGGAATTTTAAAGGAACGTTTGGGTAAGTTTTCTTCATTTTTACATCAGTCCTCATGGCGGTAGCTGGGAAAAATATACATTTTGTGATTTATTTAATTTTGTGAAATGTGTGGAGTATACTGTAAAATGAACATGTCACTGTTTTCTTGACTGAGCAGGAACAAACTAATTTGTGCAGGCAGGACGCATAGACCATGATGTAAAATAATAAATACTTTAATAATGGAAATTCCCCATTTAAACTGTTCAACATATAATTCCCAATGGAGTCTTCAAACCAGCACTCTTGTTAACAAATCTATAGCTTGTTGCCAGGACTGTTGATGAATTGTGAAATTTTAACACACTGTGTATTGTTTTGAAGCTTTTGAGAGGGAGAAGTTGAAAATTAGACATTGAAAAATTCCTCATTGTGACTCATTTTGCCAGAACAGGTCACAAAATTGAAGAGGCCAAAATCTGCATCACCTTACAGTAAGTGCATTACAAGTAAGTTAAACAGCTGATTCTTTGGTACAGAACAACAAATAACACATTAACTGTGCTGAATAAAAAATGTAAACACTACAGGGAAAATGTATTGTAACAAGTCTGTACATCGTCCACTATTCAAATCTTTTATTTTCTGTGGTTTTAATGACAATGTGTTTTTTCTCTTTTTCAAACACAATGAAAGCTTTGTTATATTTAAATCAGCTGACATTATTATTATTATTATTATTCAACCTTTATTTAGTTCCTATTGAGCTTTGAAGACTCAGTTACAAGAGAGACCTGTTGTACAACATACAGGCAGATGAGAAAAAGAGAAGACGAGGGTGGAGGGAGCCTTAAAAAAATCCTGTCTCACACATGTACTGGCTAAGAAACATTGTAAAAGATGCATAATATGACGTTACAATATACACAGTGACATCATAATACATTTATGCATAGACATGACCTGAACAAAGTTGTCAAATAGTTTTTTTTTATATATGTATAATATTTTATTATAACATATTTGAACCTATCTGAGCCCATCACCATTGTCTTGATTTCATCCATACACTGTGAACACTGTCCATTTTTTCCAGTCTACTATTGTATCTGAACAACAGTACTGGGGAGCATGTTTCAGGTTTCCTCTGTTCTTTATTTCTTTTGTTTTTATTTTTCTGTTTGATGCAGATGCAGACACTTTTGAAGTCATACTCAACTCTGCAGTGTTCTTCACATCATCTCCAATGCCTCAAACTCTGGTCTCAGTGTAAAGTGACACTCATGTTGTTTTATTCCCCTCCATGTCAGATCACAGCTGAAGTAGTTGAGTGTGACATCATGTTAGAAAAAGGACATTTTTAGCTGTGGTTAGTGGTTCCCTGGTTTCCTGTAGGCCTCCTGAATGCTGCTGACACTGTTTACATGATTAAACCACACAAACCAAAGCTGACTGCTAGTGAAAACAGTGAATTTGACAAGTATTTCATGTTGTATTTTTAATGTATCTTTTCTGAAATGCTAAAAAAAACTTTAATCAACCAATGTGGTTCTCAGCTTGAGTGATGTGGGCAGCAGTTTGCTACATAATAGAGACACAAAACAAAATAAAACAGCTGAACACTTTATTTTACGATGATATTTGAACATTTGCTAATGTCTGTTTTGTGATTTTCATAGAGAAAAAATGTGTATTTAATGATGCACCTGATGTTTACAACATCTGCAGATGTGGTAAAACAACCACTACAGCTGGAACACACTGATTTGTGATAAAGATGCCCTAATCATATTTTATTATTTCCAGATGCAGGTTGTGTAGTTTTAGCCAGTTAGCTTTCTAATTGTGCGAATACCGTTAAGTATTCACACAATGGCGATCCTGCTCAAGGTAACTTGTCCCACAGTTTTTAAGCTACTTCACCAATTTAGTTATCAAAACATTTAGCTCGTTCAGGACACTTGTGCTAGGATTTTTGGCGTCATTTTTCAAGAACGGGTTGCAGCTGTTTTTGTTGCGCTGCTGTTTTTCCATTTCTTTCTGCTAATTTCAGCCTTTTTATGCGCCCTTCGGCTTTTTTGTTGTTATTTTCAGCTTTTTCGTGCCTTTCAGCCACTGTTCAGCCGTTTTTTATGCAAGTTTCAGCATGTTTCCTTTAATTCAACCTATAATGAGATCGTTTAGATTTTTTCTGTTTAGTTCATCAAGCCCCTGTCTGCTCATTTCAGATTTTGTTTGGTTTTTCATATGTTGCTCATTTTAGCTTCTTTCTGTTAATTAGAGCATCAAGATTCATGCTAATTTCAGTATTTTGTTCCCTTTTTTTCTGGAATAATTTTAGCTGTTATTGGCTCATTTTAGCTTTTTTCTGTTAATTCAAGCTTTTTGATTCATGCTCATTTCAGTATTTTTTAAATCTGTTTTTCAGCTTCTTCTTTGCTGATTTTAGCTGTTTTGGCTCCTATTAAGTTATTTCCACTAATCTGAGCTTTTTGATTCATTAGTTTAGTCTATTTTTCTTTCTTTTTTGTGATATTGTGTGGTTCTGTCATAGTTTCAACTCATTCAGTTTTAGACAATTTATGCTACAATTTTATGCGGTAGTAGCCAAGAGTGATCCTCAACACACACTGAAGGCTTGTTAAACAAATACATGTCAGACTTCAGAGCTGGACTCTGTGTCGGTCAATAAAGATCAATTTTATATGTAAATTTAACTGTAAAATTGGATTTTCCACAGTTTCGCGATACTTCTTTCTCTAAGCTAGCCTTTTCCTTATTTCTTGATATATTTGTTGCTATTTCTGATTTTAAGCTAGTAGCTCACTAATTAAAATATAATGGGAGAATGTTTAGATGATTTATAACTTTTGACAAAAAGAACAATACAAGTAGAATACAACAAGAATAATGAAAAATTCTAAGAAGCATATACAGGTAGTGGGAAATGGAACACCACAGGGAACTATTATAAGTCCTTTACTATTTTCTATGATAATAAATTATGTTTTTATAGAGATTGAGAAGAGGGTGGGATGTTCACTATGATAGAACCATTTAAAAAAACAAGTAAAATATCAAATTCACTTTGTAGAAAAAAACAGGAGGCTATATTTAAAATTGAGAAATGGGCAATTGATTGGTGATTCAAATTTTAAGTGGCTAAAACTAAAGTAATGATATTTACACAGAAAAGAGTTACAGAAGAAATCAAATTGAAATGATATAATCAAGAACTAGAATGAGTTGTGTATAAAATATTTGGGTATATGGTTTGATGATAAAATCATATGGAATTTACATTTCCAAAAATGTATCGATAAATGTAAAAAAGTCTGGATCAGTCTTAAAGGAAATAACCTGGAACACACTGCATTAGATATTTTATAACCAAGCTGGGAGAAGAAGAAAGAGACAAGAAGCTTTGGATGGATAATAGACAAGAAAACAAAAGAAATGCAAGTACTGTAGACGACTTGAACATTAGTCCAATAGTACTTCTACCAACAATACCCCCCTGGATTGTTCCTAACACAACAGCTGACATGACACCCAAGGACAGGAAAAAAAGACAGAAGATTTATTTTTTAAAATTCATATACAGGATTATATCAATAATTAATATAACTATATACAGATCTATAGACACATCAAAAACATCAGAGAAAGTAGGAGTGGCCTATATAATACCAGATTTCATCATAGAAATAAGAAGAATCACAAATGATATTAGGGGAGATGTTGACAGTATTGTTAGTGGGTACACAAGACCATTAAAAACAATCTGTTCAGACTCAAGTTCAACACTCATCACTTTGCAATCAGACTTTTTACTAGAACTACAACAAAAATTATTCACAATACAAACATTTTTATGGACCACCAGCACATAGGGATCAGAGGGAATGAAGCAGCCGACAGGCCATCACAAGCAGCAACAAAGGATCAAATCGACTTTACAATATCTATCAGTAAATCAAAAACTAATGGGAACATGGCAAAAAAAAACAATGGGAAGAAGAGCACAAAGGAAGATGGTTTTACAGAATTCAGAGACGAAGTGTGAGAAACAAGAACAGGAGGGAGGAACAGAAGAGAAAAACCAGATTTGAACTAGGGATGCACCGATCCACATTTCTCACTTCCGATCCGATCCCGATACTTAAGAACTGGGTATCGACCGATACCGATACTTTTCCGATCCGATACTGTTCAGGTATGTGAATCTGTATAATGAAATATTTGTACTGAGACTATAAAGTTATGTGTATTTTGGAATGTTTTCTATACTATAAAGACTATACTGTTAAAGTTTGTGAGTTTCCTGTTGTGAGTGTCTTCATTGGTTTTAACTCACATAATGTTAAGACGGCAGTCACAGAATATGATGGAACACAAGTGCTCTTTGAAGCTGGATCGGAAATATCGGCAGGTTGGATCCAATATCCGATACTTAAATTATGCTGGTATCGGATACCGATACCGATACTGGATCGGATCTGCCCCATCCCTAATTTGAACACACCGCATCAAATTATACAAGGTTCAGAAACATGATACAGGTCAGTGTGAGCATCGTGGACTAGATGAAACAATGAAACATGTCAGAAATATGCACATCACAGAAGACGTACGATCAAAGAACTAGGAAAAATCAAAGAAGCATTTAATATAATGATTAAAATACAAAACGAAACAAGAAGTAAAATTATTCAAATGATTGTACATTTTTTAGAAACACAAAATTAGTAAATGGAACATAAGCGTGATTCCAGACATAAAATAGACATTAAGACCCACACTACATATCAGAAGAAGGAGATGGAGAAGAAGACACTCGTGTTCAGCAGGTGGCGGCATGCAAAGGTGTTTACAATCCTCATTAATGAAAGAAGAGGAGGAGGAGGAGGAGGAGGAGGACAGTGTGGTAAAGGTGCGCAGTTGAAAAGAAGTTCAAGTTGTCAAGCAACCATGTTGGCTCTGAACACGCCCTTGGATGGAAAACAAGCAACAGCAGGTACAGTACTTTGTGTAAAAGCACTTTCTCCATGATCAGACAAAACAGCTTTCAGCTCTTTGGAGCCGGTGACTCCTGTTCATTTAAACCCTAAAACTAAGGTGAATGTTTTGGGATCAGTTTAAAATTCTTCAGGATGAAAACAACTTACCGGTAGGTTAACAAAGCTGCCTTTGTCTCACATCATAGTAAAATATGCAAAATGCAATTTTTAAGGCCTTTTTTTGTCAAGAAATGTAAGTACCGGTAATCTGCCTTTTTTTTTCATTTTATTTTTTTATCAACGATGATTAGAGCTGCATGCATTGATGATGATTTTAAATAACTGTTTAAAATCTCCATTGGCTCGGAGTCCTAACTGAGTGAGATATCCGCCATATTGTTGTGGGAGCCTTTTTCGTTTGTAACATTTTCATACATTCATTTTGTGCTTGCTCAAGATGAGAGTTCTGCAATGGAGTTAAATTCAAAACAGTCTGCTCCTCAGATAGTGTTAAATTAGTATTTCTATGTATGAATGTTTCTGTTCAGTGACCTGAGAAGTTGTGTTGGCGCTATAGAACAAAACTGAATTGTAATTAGATTGGGTCTGTTCTATTTAAGTTCATATTGATTTTAATTTCATCTACTGAGTTAACATTTAATACTCTGCACAGCTCTTTGGTCTATTTGTATGTGTGTAGAAATAAACTGGGACTGACTACATTTTTTTTAAAAAGAACCAAGTAAAAGAACCCATCAAAGTTAAGGCAGGTCCTCTGGATGGTTTATTTTAATAATGATTTGTCACATTTGTCATCTGTATGTTCCCATCCTTGACAGACGAAATTGGTCTTCTGCATTTAACCCAACCACCACCAGGTGGTGCAGTGAGCAGCGTAGTCGCGCTCGGGGAGCTGGGAAAATAGATGTGCACTCACATTTTGTTGTTGTTGAAACATTTCATCTTTCATCCAAAAGACTTGTGATCCAAAAGACACACTCACATAATGAGCAATATAACACAAAGTATCTAACATTATTTTTTTTACCCTTATCAGCTATGTCCGTTCTTTGATAATCTTTTTTTTAATACAACTACATCTTTAAGTCCATTTTCTCTTAAATATTGCCATTGGTGTGTGCAAATAATTACAATGCTTGCAATGCTGTTATCGCAAGTATCACTTAGCCCTCTGTGAATAGCAGGCGGCCATCAGGGCACCAACAATTGATTAACGTTAGGCTGATAGTCCTCATTTTGCACATGAACAACTGTGGTAGTTTGGTCTATCACCAGTAAACTGGTTGATCCACTACGAGAAGATGCTGTTTATAAGACTGACTTTGTTGCAGATGTGCACGTAATTATTTGTCTGCACTGTTAGAACATCTCATAAACCACTGGGCAGATTTTAATACAACTATCAGAACATAATCACATGTCGTATATCCTGCAATTACTTGATTGATTACACATGATGTACATGTTTAACTGGATTGTGGGCCGGCTGTGGCTGAGTGGTTAGAACAGTCATCCTTCAATGCAAGAGTTGGGGGTTCGATTCCACCAGCAGTCGCATGCCAAAGTGTCCCTGGGCAAGACACTGAACCTCATTGCCTCCCATGTGTGCCCCATCGTGTATGAATGTGATAAAGCTCTGATTAGTCTTTGTAGAGATCTAGTAGAGTTCTGTATGAATGGGTACATGAGGGAATGGATTGTAGTGTAACGAGCTTTGAGTATCTTGTTCAGATAACCATTCAAGATGGCTGCTACACTTAAAGGTGCACTCTGCAGTTTCTATAGAACGCAGCACTTAGAAAAAATTTCAACAGGGAAAGCATTCTGGTCCCTCCCCACTCAGAGCCATATATGGCTCTGCTCCCCCTTGCTCTGCTGAAATTCAGCTCTGCCTTCTTGGCTCCGCCTCCACTGCATGTCCTGTGGGAGCCGCTGCAAAGTTCTGTGTTTATATGTTAAGGGTTAGACATCTATTAAACGACAATGCACTGTATTTATTGTATAATACAATTATTATGCCACACTTGATTTATTGTGTTAATGTTTGGGGGAAAGCGTGTAAGTCAATCACAATGCCTATTTTTATTTTGCAGAAAAGAATTGTAAGAATCATAAAAAGAAAACATTACTGTCACCCATCAAATGAATTATTTTATCAAATGAAATTGTTGAAATTCTATGATTTGGTGGACTATAACATTTTGTCACTTATGTTTAGAGCTCATAAAAATACACTACCATCAAATATCCAAATTCATTTTGTGAAAAGATCTAGCTGTTAAAATCTCAAGGGGAAAGATGTATTTCTGTACAACCACAGTTTAGAACTACGGTAGTTTGAAGGAAAGATCTACCTTAATTCAAGGAGTATGATTATGCCTATTATGATAGACTTAATGACAAATGTTAAGGAAGCCAAATCAATCCTTGTATTTAAGAATCTGGTAAAAAAATGAATTTCTAAAAAAATATAAATGAATCTATTTTAATGTGTGATATATGTGAATTGAAAATTGACTGAGTTAGTATTTTATTATAGAAAATATTGTTTGAACTGTTATTAGATAAATAAGGAGCAGATTTAATAAGATGTATTCCTCATCTGCTACCTTTCATTTGATTTTTTTTTCTATTATAAATATGTTAATTGTTTTTCATATTATAAAATGAATAAATGAGAAAAAAATTGCTCGTGACAAATTAATTCATTTCCTCATTTCAGTCATGGAGTCAGCGGAGGAGGAAGCGATCACTTGACTTTTGGCAAAAAAACAAAAGAAAAGTCCAGATCAGGGATGAAGAAGGGGAATTTAATAAATTTGTCTCGCAAAACAGTTTTGCATCGCTTTGCAATCCTTTGAATGAGAACCTGCGCGGCCACGGGGGCTGGGACGGTGGGGGCGTGGGTTGGGAGGAGCGTGAGAAGTGAGAAGCTCTGTTTTTATTGGCTGGTTAACGGCGGGTCACTGTGGCTTTTTAGAAATGCTTTTAGTAACACCTGGAGAAGCAAGGGGAATATAGTTTTTTTCAGAGATTACTTTGTCTAACATCAGTTTGTCAGGAGATAGTGACAGAGTGAAGAAATATGTTAAAAATATATTTTTAGAAAACTTACAGACTGCACTACAGAAACTGCAGACTGCACCTTAACTGACATTAGCTGATGCAGACATGGCTAAGGTGTCATTTCCAAGCTGTGTTGAAAACGGCTAACAGCCAGTCCCTTTTTACCACAAGATGAACGTTAAAGCTTTTTTTTTTTATTCTTTTTTTTTTTTTCCATCTGGGACTGGTGGCGCAGAAGTTAGAGAAGGTGGGCCTGTGATTGGAAGGAAGGTCGCCGTTTCAATTCCCCGTACCGACAACATCAAAATGTGTGCGGGAAAGGTGAAACATCCACACCGGTCTCCATCCTTATTTGCCCCACTCTGGGCTCTTGAGCAAGGCCCTTAACCCCCACCATCTGCTCCCTGGGGCGCCCTAGATGGCAGCTCTCTGTGGTAGCTCGGTGGTCTGTGGTTGCGTCAGGAAGAGCATCTGGCATAGAAACAGTTGCCAAGTCCATGCAATTTAGTTTGTTGTGGTGACCCTTGAAGAAAAGAGCAGCTGAAAGCAGGAAACAAAAAATCAGAGTACTCCTTTTTTTCCTGCACCAACAACTTTTACTGCTTTACAAACGTCGATCAGTCACCAGAGAAGTCCACATCTGTTTGTTTCTAATGACGTCTCAGTACTGTATCTGTGTTTAAACTTGCTTTTTCCCCACTTGCAGCTGTGTACAGGTGCCGAGGAACATTAAGAAGTGTTTGATTTGCATTCTGATTGTGGCCTTCCTGATTTGCTTCACAGCTGTGTGGTAAGTGCAAAGACAAGTCTGCATTTGAAGATGCAGATATAAATATAGGCTCAGATGGCAATTAAATTAAGTTTATTACGACAGTAATAAACAGAAATAAACTGTTTTAATAAGATAAGATAGAACTTTATTGATCCCGCAAATCAGTGATGCTGTATGACACAGTGTCAACAGTCTTTATTAATAAATGTTAACATATTGTATATTATTATATGCAACTGTTTTTGTGTGTTTTTTGTTTGAACACAGGTTTCCCACAACACTATTGCCGATGGACAAATGTCCTTTGGAGAATGCGAAGATGTTGATGCTGGATAATTTAGCTGATGTCACCCTTGATCTTCAGTAAGACAATAAAACTCAATCTGTGGTGATAAATCTATTTACTAAGGTTGTCCGCCTGTAATCTGAAACTTACCATATCCAATGCTATATTTATATTTTGACTACTGAGGGGAGCAGCTCAGGATTAATGATGTAACAAAGTCCAGTGTAATAACTAATAATAGTGCTGTATTTTGTTTGCATTGCAACTTTTAGATCGAGATCAAATAATTAGCTACTGACTGCAACTGAACAGTTTATTTTATTTTATTTAATTTTCGGTCTGTAGTTTTTTGACTCCTTACTGCCTTTTTTCTTAAAGAAAGGAACATGATTTCTCTCGTTGAAGACAAGGTTGTCATCAAAAGATGGCTCACTTTCGTTGTAGTTACTCATCTCACCCTCAAGAGAATCAGCGCCAGTCTGGCTTTGTTTGTCGTCCTCCTCCTCTGGTTCCTCCCTCTGCTCCTCTTCCTCCTTTAGCACAGCTTGGAGATCCTCCTGCTGCCGCCTCAGACTGTTTAGCAGCTCGCTGCGGCTCCTTGACTTGTGCAGTTGTCGGGGATGAACAAACTCCCGACGCTGAGGAGTCGCACCTGTGGGAACGTCTTGTTGCAGCTCACCTGTCAGGAAGGTGTGGGCTCATCTTCATGTGGTCGTCAAGCTCCTTCTGCTCCTGCTCAAGGACCATCTTGTTCAGGGAGGTCTGCTTCTGCACAGCTGTGTGAGCCTGGTTCACCTCTTCCTGGCGACTGGACAGCTCGTCCTCTGCGTTGTTCAGTACAACGAGTCTCAAGAATCTGACCGAGGGCCTGTGCTTCACGGCCTCCATCGTGGACAGATGTTTCTGAGCTTGGCTGTTGATCTGCTCATTGACTTTGAGGCTCCATTGGAGGCCACGCTCCACCAGACCAGAGACAGAGCTGTGAAGGTTGGAGCAGTAATCGTTCATCTGCCCCAAGACTTGTTCACTATCATCAGCTGTCGGATGCAGAGAGGCGGCGAGGGAGGAGGAGGAGGTGGAGGAGGAGGAGAGGTCTGCCTGGGTTGAAACTGTACTGTATTCTCTATTGAGCTGCAGCCGCTGCTGATGCACTCCTCGAGGAGCAGGAGACGCCAGATCTGTGAAGTCCTGCCGAGTCTGCAGGCTCAGTAGATTGAGCTGGTCCTGAAGGCACTGGATGGTCTGCTTCATACCCAGCTGCGGCCTCTCCTGGGTCTGTAGGATTTGGGCTTTCAGCTTGTCGTGTTTGGTCTGCAGGGCACTCGAACCTTGTACACCGGCCTCCTGCAAATCAGCTAGCTCCTGAACCAAACCAGTGAGAGACACACCCATCTCCTTCATCTCCTCCACCTTTTGGGCCAGAGCTCGCTGCATCTCCACAGAGGATTTTAGTGTGTTACCAAGTTCTTTGACAACTGATAAACCTGTCAGTCTCCACAGCCAGGACCTCCTCCATGTCCTGCTGATGCTGATTTTTATTTGATTAACGGATAATAAAATAACACATGTTCTCCCACCCACTGTTAGTAAATTCATACACACAGATTTAGTCTCTTCCCTCAGTTTTATAAACCTTAAGCATGGTTTTGCAACATGATTGTCTTTTCTACATCTCATGCTCTATAAAAGACAATATTTAACCCTTAAAACTTAAAAATGTATCTGTGTGGACAAATAATGTTCCATTCAAATATAATTGGGATATTATTATTATAGTATAAGATGATTAATCCCACTTTGTGGGGAGCCGCGCTTCTAAAACCAAAAATCAGCTTTAAAATTTTTAATCATAAGAAGCCTATTAAAATGAACATTGTTACTTTAACAGAACAAAAGAATAAAATCATTAAATGTGGATTATTGAACATCAAAGTCAAAGTCAACTTTATTGTCAGAACTGCAATATGTACAGGACATACACAGGACCGAAATTGCATTTCTCTCAGTCCCTCGGTGCAACAGTAACCATCTAAACACTAAACACTAAAACATT
>JBBPBX010021806.1:30931-42024 GCA_038048925.1 Garcialebias charrua | reverse complement strand
ATGTAACAAAGTAGAAATACTTCGTTACTGTACTTAAGTAGAATTTTGACATATTTTTACTTTACTTCATTATTTACATTTCTAGCAACTTTCACTTTTACTTCACTACATTTCCTCAATAAAATGTGTACTTTTACTTCAATACATTTCCCATAACCATCTTCGTTACTAGTTACAACAATATAAAATTAGAAGAAATCTAATTGGGCAATGCCTGTTTGTTCTCCCAGTCTGTGACTTCATATGACCACTTCTCTTTCCCTGTAGTCACAAACCCAGCCCCTCCCCCACAGCTTGTGTGAAAACTGCAGCTCCCGCTGTGAACAAGCTAGTATTCCATTATATTATCCTATAATATACAGTATCCTATATTATTAAAGCTGGGGTATGTAAGATTGTAATGTAGTCTGTAACTTTTCAAACAATATATTTTTAACATATTTCTTCACTCTGTCACTATCTACTGACAAACTGATGTTAGACAAAGTAATCTCTGAAAAAAACTATAGTCCCCTTGCTTCTCTATCAGCATTTATAAAAACACTAAAAACACAGAGTGACCAGGACAATGACAGCCAATAAAAACAGAGTTTGTAACCAGCCAATTAAAAACAGAGCTTGAATTTGAATCAGCCAATAAAAACAGAGCTTGAATTTGAATCTCAGCAGAGCCTCCCCCTCAGAGCCATATATGGCTCTGAGGGGGAGGGATCAGAATGCTTTGCCTGTTGAAATTTTTTCTAAGTTCTGCACTCTACAGAAAGTTACACATAGCACCTTTAATTAGACAGAAAGAAACAAGCCATAACCAAACAGAACCTAGCTCAGTAAAGAAGCCAACTACACAACAATGTGAGCTTTCTAACAGCTTTGTTAATAAAGGTTAATGAAGGTTGAATGTTTCATTAAAGTCAGACTTTTTAAAGAGCAATCTTTCATTGTTCAGTTCAAACCTTCCAAGTTTTTGTCACTGGATACTGCACCCAATACGTGTTGGTTTGGAAATTCTAACCATTTACTTTTACTTACGGTAATACTCTTATTTTAAGTACATTTTATAAGAGAAATTTACTTTGATACTTACATGTAAGTACATTAAATGTCTGATACTTTGACTTTTACTTAAGTAATAATTTTAAAGGAGACTTTAACTTTAACCAAAGTAATTTTATGGTAAGATAATTGTACTTTCACTGAAGTTTCACTTTGAGGTACTTTATACAACACTGTTTATACATTACAACTTCCTCTTGTTGAACTTGTTGATGCTTTAAACTCAACAACTTAATGAACACCAAGTCATCTTTTAAGAAGGCCGGATGTTTTTCTAACCAGACAGTGAATAGACCAGCATTTGATTAGCAGCTGTCTTTATAAGAAAGTTCAGGCTCAATCATCCAGGTATCAAATCCAATAATTCTCAGTCGGGTCATCTGGACAGATTCTTTTTTTTAAACGTTTCACCCTACAGCCAAAGTGGTTCAAGGTCTGCCTGGGAGGAGTCGACGAGGGACAGGATGGCCCCATCTTTGCTCCAGCAAACTGGTTGGTCCACTTAAGGTGTTTACTGCTTTGTTGAGAAACAGTTTGCCCTCCGGATGGAGGGTGAAATGTTTCTATAAAAAAGAAACTGTCCAGATGACCCGACTGAGAATTATTTGAGCTGTCTTCATAATTTTATTTTATTTTGTTTTTCATTACTAATCTGTTTACATACAGTATATACTGTATATTCATTCATCCATTTTCTGTTGCTTATTGACCATTGGGTTGCCAAGGTAACAGGTAAAGGAGGACAATCCAGACATCCACCTCCACGGGAACCTCCAAAATGTCCCCAGTCCAAAGAGGAAACATCATCCCTCCAGTGATTTCTGGGTATTTTCCCAGTGGGTTCTTCGCCATAAAATCTCCAGAAACCAATCACCTTGATCATTTGAGGAAACTATGCTTTCTAGTTTTTGTATTGCTTAAAAACAGTTTTTCCAAATGATTGGGTGGCTGAAGATTAATTTATGGGGGCCAAGGCCACCTTTGGCCATCCCTTGGCTTCTCCATTGCACCTGTTGGTAGATGAAATGGCTCCCTCCACTCTCCAGGATCCATTACTCTGCTCTTCCTCTGCCCACATGAATATCTAACACCAAAAACATTATTTACTTGCATTCTCTGGTCATTTACAGTCAAGAAAAACAATAATCTCAAAAACTAGCAACATTAACTATTCAAACTCCTCAGAGATGGGGGACATCGGGGTACCCCGCTTGACTAAAACTAATAAAAGCACCATGAAATCAAGAAGGTCACTCTGTTTTCCTCAAAACGTCAATCAAACCTAAAACATTGTTGAATGGTATTTTTAATGAAGGTGCATGGATAGAACAATGCAGTGACATGTTCAGTGGATAGAAGAATAAATAGTTAGATAATCCTGGCAATGAATAATAATTAAAAAAAAAGTCTGTGCATGAGAAGAATGTTGGTTTAGATCAGGGGTCTGCAACTTTTATGATCAAAAGAGCCATTTCTGCCACTTCGTTCACTAAATTAAACACGTCCAGAGCTGCAAAACTTGATACAATAGTCATTATCATCTGGTCTCTCTGTACATAAGCTGGCATACAAAGAACATCAGAAAGCCTACGCCTATTCTCTTAAAGAAGCACGCTCCAAATATTATTCCAACATCATCAATGTACCACTAGACTGAGGACATCAACAACATCATCAATGTAGAACCACTAGACTGAGGAACAGCGTCTACCCTGAGGCTGTTAGACTCATTAATAAATAAATAATAAGAATGATCACTGCAAAATATCACATCATGCTGATGCTGATCTGTTTTCTTGTTGCTGTGTTCATCTGTGACCATCTGCTCATACAGACTCATGTTCGTGCTGCTGTTTATAATGATGTTTTTCTACTACATTAGGGCTTAGTGTATTACTAGTTGATGTTTTTCTTAGTTAATCCTAGATGTTATTACTGTTTTTCTCTTGCATTTGTTGTTGGATGTAACTGGGACCCTGTGCACATAATCTCGTTTTCATCACATGTACCACATGCGGTGCAAATGACAATAAAGACTCTCTGACTCTGACTCTCTCTGACTCTGAACAACAACTGCCCTGGAAACTCTAAACAGCTCTTCTCCACAATAACTCATCTGCTTAATCCCATCTAACAAACTCATGAGGACTCTGTTCAAAAATGCAACCTGTTCCTTTCATCATTTAAAAAAAAAGTTGACACTATCAGATCTCAGCTCCACAACCTCCCTGATCTTCGTTTGCCATCTACCCGTCTGCATTCTGGGTCCCTGAGCAGCTTTGATGAAGTTGTTCAGAGTGAGGTAGAGACCATCATCAAGAAAATGAAGCCTTCATCCTGCGCCCTGGATCCCTTCTCCTCGTCTCTCATGAAATCCAATCGCTCGGCAATAAGCCTATGAATCACACAAATAATAAATAAGTCTCTACAATCTGGTCATGTTCCACTGCCTCTAAAAACTGCCATCATTAGGCCTCTTCTGAAAAAAAACTAATTTGGATCTCGACATTCTTTCTAATTACCGCCCAATTTCCCAGGTCCACCTACAACAACACTCCCTGTGTGAAAAGTTTCAGTCTGGCTTCTGAGCGGCTCACAGTACTGAGACTGCATTGCTGAGAGTTGCCAATGATGTCCTCATGGCTGCTGACACTGGTTCTCCCTCCATCCTTGTCCTCCTTGACCTCACTTCAGCTTTCGACACTGTGTGGACCACAGTATCCTCCTCTACCGTCTTCATGTGGAGGTCGGTCTCTGTGACACTGTCCTGGACTGGTTCAAATCTTTTCTCTCCAATAGACCCTTTTCACGTGTCGCCATCAACCCGGAAATGTACCGGAAGTTAGCCATGATGGCGACATTGCGGTGTTAGACTCAAAGCTTTTCTAGTTGTGCGTCGCGTCTTGTGTCACACAAAATCAAGAAATGGTGAATTATTGTCGTGTCCATGGCTGCCACAATCGGTCACATCGAGAGAAAAACCTAAAGTATTACAGATTGCCACTCGTGATCACAAATCAAGGTGAAGTAACTCAGCAATTATCAGAGGAACGTCGACGTTCCTTATATATTTCTTACAGTAGATTAAAGTGAATTAGTGCATTACACGAATCATAAGTTTATTGCTTATAATAATTCACACACAATCCTTGACCTGTGTTGCATAAAATGTACATGGAACGTTATATTTTTTGTTGAATTATTTGTTTTTTACTTGTTAAGCTTTCAGTTGTAGAGTGTTGCTTATGCTGATTATTAAAAATTCATAAGAGCACTATCATGACATAGTAAATAATACTGTTTTCTTGGTTGTTAATGAATCAATCTTGAGAAACTACCCACCTAGCTCTCAAGTTGCAAAGCAAAAAATATGTAGAAACACTAAATATGTAATAAGCACATACAATAACCTAAATTAATTGTTCTTGTGTTGTTTGACAACTGACAATCTGGTGCTATGTTGTAAATCCTGTTTTGAAATTTATATGCATATTAACACACCAATTATTTACAACTTCATTTAAGTAATTTTTATTTTGTTATATTTTTTCTTTTCTTGGGCAAACGTGTTCCATTGTACAGCAAGGATGATCCAGACTGGGTGCCTTCACTGAAGATGTGTGCTGCAGAGAAGTCTGTAGCAGTTGGTGCTGATGGTGGCATGACATCTCTGGCAGCTGAACGTTTCAACCGACGACAAAAAAGAACTAAAAAAAAACATGGCAAATAGCACATGTTAGAATCCATGTTGAACGTGTCTAAGGCTGTGTAAGACAAAAATACACAATCTTGAATGGCCCTCTACCTATCAATTTTCTAACTTGTAGAGATCCAGAAAAAGTTGCATTAATCGATATGATTGGCTTTGTGTGCTGTGCCTTGGTTAATCTGTCACCACCTTTGGTGGGTTATGAGTAGCAGCATGAATTGTAAAAAGAACAAGTGGATAGAAGTTAAGAGTGATAGCTGATGTAAACCTTTTTTTTTAACATTGTTCCACCTTTACTTTGAAGTTGTTTTTGCAAATATGGGGCAGACATGATTTTTCATTCACTGCACTCTTTATTTGAGCATGAATTACTATATCATTACTGTTTATGTATTGATTTGATGAATGTAATTTTGATTATGCTTTTTCTGTAATGGATATCACACTGACGTGAGCAAACAAGACAACTTACATATTACAACATATATTTATATATATTTTTTTCTGTTGTTTGTTGTTTAAGGAAATTCTACCATTGCTGTTCATCATTCTTTAGTTTGTAGCAGGTCGCTTTTGTAAATGAGCCCTTGAGGCTCAATGAGATTTACCTGACTAAATAAAGGTTGAATGAATGAACATATTACAACATATGTTTCACATAGTGGTGCTGATACTGTATAGCTCACGTCGATTTAGAAAACCTCTCTTTTAAACCGAATAAATGACATTATGTATCATTAACCATTTTGTTTGTGCACTTTTTGTATTGACTAGAAAATATTCTGCCAAACTCAAAGTAGTTGTAAGGTAAAAAAGCTCTATATAAAGACAACCATTCATACTATCTTAAAAGATAAATGTCTGCAGAATGCACCTCAAAGTTCTTTCTGTAGTTAGATTTATAGAGTGTAAGCTGTTATTTATATAATTTGTGTTGAAACACTGTACAAGAGTTGAACATTTTGAATAACACTGTCAGCCATCATTGTACTTCACATGTTTATTTAAAAAAATGTATTGAGGTAGTTCTGCACAGAGCTTCTATAAGATGAACTGAAACACACATTTACAAGTGGATGAAATACCAGGGCTCCAATGGTTTCTCCCGATTCTTTGTGAATGAAGCACCTGCAAATGCAGATGCAAACGTAAATAATACAACCACAAGAGAGCAAAGAATTTGTTATCTGTTTAAATTTTGGAAGCACTTCGAGCTGTAACTTCAAAAAACATGATTTTGTGCTTGAAATGCTACAATTTGAGAAACTGTCGCTGCAAGCTAACAAAGCGTTGTGACTTTATGTTGAGTGTTTGAAGTTTCCATTTTAAAACACCATTTAAAAAAATCCTCATTAGAAAAATCTACATATAAAACTCAGACCAAAGACGTGTGAGTAGTCTGGATTAAGAAGGAAAATCAAGGCATTGCTCTCTGGAACCGCTCAGATCTGGTTGATCCAGGGATCAAATGTAGCTTAAAAAACAGATCTAAGATCATTTTGACAAAATTTGCTTCAATCCTCAGATTGATGTGATGAGTCATATACATTTACAATAAGAATAGATAGCTAGTGTGTGTTTAAAAACACACCCAAAATATATTTATATGTACACACACAAATTAAAAATTAAATATAAATCACCAAACACCAAATAATTCACAATGTCTGCGTAGGTCACAGCTGGTAAGGTCTTCTCATCTTCTGACATGTTGGACAGCCGGTATGGGTCTTGGCTGCCAATTATTTGTATTTTATCCAAATAACGTTCCTTTGCTGCAGGCTGAAGCTGGTCCACATACTCTCTTGCAGCTTCTGTCTTCTTTACAGAGGTTTGTTTTCCAGACAACATGGTCACAATCAGAAATAAAACTGGAGCTCCGACTTCAACTACTATGTGTTTACAGCGCGAGTGTCTCCGTAATGCCGGTACTTCCGGTATTGCGCAATTTTTGTGACGTCGGTGAAAAGGGTCTATAGGCTGAATAGCGTCTCTACTTTCTCCGCAAGCTGAAAAGGGCTGGAGCTTCAACCCCCATCATGAGCACCTTCTACAGAGGTGCCATAGAAAGTGTCCTGACCAGCTGCATCACTGTGTGGTTTGGTGCATGTACTGCATCCTGCCGCAAGAGCCTCCAGCGCATTGTGAGAGCAGCTGAGAAGATCGTGGGCACCTCCTTGCCCTCACTGCAGGACTTACACAGCAAACGCCTCACTCGGAAAGCCCACCGCATGGCAGGTGATCCCACACACCCACTACACAGCTGCTTCAGACTACTGCCATCAGGGAGGAGACTGAGGAGTCTCCAGGCTCGAACCAGCAGACTGAGAGACAGCTCTGTTCATCAGGCAGTCAGAATGCTAAACACTCTGCCTGCTCTGCCCCCCCTCCCATTTGAACTGCCTTAACACTAAAACTTTCTCACACATTATCACTCAACACAAAGTTTTTCACTAAACTCTCGGTCATGTGCTCATACAGTTTGCACTACTTCTCATACTTGCACTAATGTCTGTATTACATCACTGCCTATAATCATAATACTGTTTACATTCTCTGTTTACATTTATTAATACTGTTTACTTTTATTACTACTGCTTACATGTAATTACTACTGTTTACATTTATTTACACTACTCTAATATCTACACCACTGCTGGTACATATACAGTGTGCTCTGAACGGTCTTATTTAGGGATGCCCAATGTGCCTTACTGCATATGCCACTTTT
The DNA here is from genome assembly GCA_038048925.1 of Garcialebias charrua. NCBI lineage: Eukaryota > Metazoa > Chordata > Actinopteri > Cyprinodontiformes > Rivulidae > Garcialebias > Garcialebias charrua. The sequence goes on along the minus strand of JBBPBX010021806.1, from coordinate 34,531 downwards.
TGCCTCTATAACAACATCAACTACTACCTCATACATATACTGTGTACATTGACTCATACGCTGCTTTGCCACTTTGCAAATGTCAATGCTAGAAACCTTTAGTTTATTTTAGTTATACTTTTTATACTCTTTTTTTTTGTGCTAGTATGCAAAAACTCAGGACAGTATTATGTTCATTAAATGTTTAATGTTTTAGTTTTAGAGTTGGTGTGGATTTTCATGCTCTTGCACCGCTATGCAAAAAAAAAAAACTCAGGACAGTGTTAGTTTTACTATTTTATGCTTATGTCTATTATTATATGTTTCAGTGTTTCAATGTTTAGATGTTTACTGTTGCACCGAGGGACTGAGAGAAACGCAATTTCGGTCCTGTGTATGTCCTGTACAGTACATATTGCAGATCTGACAATAAAGTTGACTTTGACTTTGACTTTGAAATGTGTTAGTCTTGGCAATGCCACTTCCCAGACAGTCTGTGTCTCCTGTGGTGTCCCTCAAGGGTCAGTTCTGGGGCCCCTGCTGTTTTCCCTTTACATGCTGCCTTTAGGTCAAATTATTAATCAGTTCAACATTTCTTTTCACTGTTATGCCGACGATACACAGCTTTACATCAGGACTGGAGCATCATCATCATCACCATTGTCATCTCCATCTTCACTCACTGCCCTCTCTACCTGCCTGGAGGAAATAAGGGCATGGATGAATCAGAACTTTCTTCAATTAAACTGCTCCAAGACTGAGGCCATACTGATTGGCACCCCTCACCAGGTACAAACATCTACTATAACAACAATTTCCTTTTCTGGACAAGACATCCCCCTCTCCACCTCTGTTACAAATCTTGGAATAAAAATGGACTCTCATCTTACATTTGAAAATCACATTAAGCATCTGTTTAAAACCTGCTTCTTCCATCTTCGAAACATCTCCAGACTTCGCCCATCTCTAACTTTTTCTGATGCTGAGAAACTCGTCCATGCCTTTGTCTCCTCCAGGCTCGACTACTGCAACTCCCTGTTTATTGGAATCCCTGGCAAAAACCTTCAGAAGCTTCAATATATTCAAAACAGTGCAGCAAGGATTTTATTGAGAGCTCGTAAATTTGAACATATTACACCCATTCTCCATAACCTCCATTGGCTTCCTGTCACCTACAGAATTCAGTACAAAACTGCTCTCATTACACACCAATGCTTACACGGAACTTCACCTGACTATCTAAAGGACATTCTTGCACCATATTCATCCACCCGGTCTCTACGATCACAGAACAGTAATCTCCTTCACATTCCACAAACCAAATTAAGGACCATGGGAGACCGGGCATTCTGTGTGGCTGCCCCCCGCCTATGGAACTCCCTCCCTGACTACCTGAGAGCTCCACAGTCACTGGTTGACTTTAAACAAGGCTTAAAGACCTTTCTTTTTAAGCGAGCCTACTCTGCCTCCACATGATTTTATCTTTGTTCTTAGTTGATATTATCTTGTTTTTTTCATCTTTGATTTTAGTTGCACTTTGTATTACTTTGATATTTTTGTTAATGAAAAGTGCGTTATGAATTAAATTCATTATTATTATTATTATTATTATTATTATTATTATTATTATTATTGTTATTATTATTATTATTATCAACTGGTGGCCCATGGGCCACTTAAAGTTTGTTAAATGGGCTTTTCTGGCCAGTAGGCATAAAATTACAAAACTAAAATCAACCAATGATTGTTAACATTTATTTACATTTTTACAGTTTGAGACAAAATAATAGACTGGATTCCATCCATCCATCCATCTATCCATCCATCCATCCATCCACCCATCCATCTTTACTCACTTAAGTAAGTAAGTAAGTAAGTAAGTAATCTTTATTTATATAGCACATTTCCCAGACATGAGTCACAAAGTGCTTCACAAGAGGAAAAATAAAATCATAAAATCACAGAAATAAAATCATAAAATCACAGAGATACTATACAAAAAGGTAAAACATAACTAGCTCTAAAAACAATGTACAAAGTTAACCAAACGCCTGTCTGAAGAGATGAGTCTTAAGACTGTTTTTAAATGCAGCTGTTGACTCGGAGCAGCGTATTGTTATAGGGAGAGCGTTCCAGAGCCTCGGAGCCACCACTTCAAATGCTCTATCGCCACGAGTTCTAAAATGAGTTCTCGGAACTGTCAGCAGTAGCTTATTGGAAGACCTCAGAGTTCTAGATGGACAAAGAGGCTTCAAAAGGTCCAATAAATATTTAGGAGCCTCACCATGTAATGCTTTAAAAGTTAATAATAAAATTTTAAAATGTGACCTAAAATGAACTGGGAGCCAGTGTAGAGAGGCCAGAACCGGAGTGATATGAGCTGTTCTGGGTGTTCTAGTCAAAAGTTCTTCCTTTTCTGGTTGCAAGGGGGTCAGTAATGTCCATATCCAGGTCACAAGTATAAGACTGGATTCTTGTAAAGAATATATATTTATATACATATTTTTTTGTTTATTTTTCAACTAAAACAATGAACTGTGCAGGCGTACGAGATCTTTTTTGTGTGTGGAAAAATTAAGTATTCTACTTTGAATAAATAAAACATATAGTTAAAGGGAGTACAATTTACCCTGTGTATTAGTACTAGTATACACATATTTGCAAAGGAAATTACAGGAAAACTTCTAAAACTAGTCATTTTTTGTTGTGGGTATAACATCAATTCAATTTCTGTCAGTTTTGGTCAAAGCTTGAAAGAGCTGCTGCAGAGGGACCAAAGAGCCCTATGTGGCTCCCACAGATTGCAGACCCCTGGTTTAGATTGATTGGCTGAAGAGCAAGTGAGGCAGATCAGTGTTCTGTTTCCTTCATGGCTGTTGTCAGAAGGTCATTAGTCATTATCGTCATCATTGTTAATATTATTATGCATGAGTCGCAAACCACAGGGCTTGATCAATTTCCTCATACAGGATCTATACTGTAATTGAAAGTCTTGTTTAAGGTCTTTTCTTGGCACAATGCAGCCTGATATCTTCTTTTAAATCTTGAGCCAAGTGAATCAGAGGAAGATAATGATTAAGAAGTGAAAGGCTGATTACGTTGAACCCTGGATTAATCATGATAATTTCCCTCATCCCTTCACCTCCAGTGAGAGTGCCCTGTTTGCTTTAATATCATAAAGCTGTCCTCAAAATTGTATTAATTTGGTGGTGGCTTCCTGTCAGATGTCAGGATGTGGGCAGGGTGATTTGAGTTGCCAGACGCAAATATTCCTTCGAATCTGCAGCGAGCTTCATTGTCTCCATGTTCAGCAGAAACAGGATTCAATGTGAAAATTTTTTAACAGCTTGAAGTCTAAAGGTGCCACTTTACATTATAGGATCACGCTTCAAGTGAGTGCAATCAATGAGAAAAGACTCATTTTTAAATTATGCTAATTAAAGGTCAGCAAAGTCGCTCAGAGCAGGTACAGAAATATTTATTTAAAAAGGCAGAAATCATATATGATCCATTTTTTTAACCACATGCCCTTCCATGGCTTTATCTGTTAACCTCAAATGCCAGATTGTTGCTTTATCACACACACAACCACACACACACACACACACACACACACACACA
>JBBPBX010021806.1:0-21143 GCA_038048925.1 Garcialebias charrua | reverse complement strand
AGGTAGTTATGTACAGGGGTGTGCATAACTGGTCCGCAGGTACGCATGCGCAACAAAAATCAGTAATGCATTTTCTAGAACTTTGTTAACAACTCAGTGCAACAATATACAAAGACAAACTCGTGAAGGGCGTCATGACATTTCACAAAATAAAGGTTTTTACAAAAATAATGAAAGAGATTAAAATGCTAAGGACCAAGAGGTACACCTGCATCCTCTACCATGCAGGAAGCTGAAGCAGAGGATAGTGGGAGTGACACTGAGGAGGACAGCGATGGCACTTATTAAGACAAAGCTGCATATGGATGAGTACCAAACACCATCTCCTGGTTCTCACCTGAGGAGCCCACTGAAAAAGTTATGTCCATCCCGGTATATGTATATGTTTATATATAATAATAATAATTTGTCACATTTGTCATCTGTGTATGTTCCCATACTTGACAGACGAAATTGTTCTTCTGCATTTAACCCAACCACCACCAGATGGTGCAGTGAGCAGTTGTAATCAGCGCTCGGGGAGCTGGGGAAATAGATGTGCACTCATAGACACCCAAAGGTGTGCCGTGGCCGGGGTTCGAACCTGGGTCCTTTGGATAATAAGTCAGATTCTCTGCCACTACACCATATATATGTGTACAGTGAGGATTCCAGGTCCTGTTTCTTCTCTGCCTGTCACTCACCACTTCACCACACTCAGAAGCAACAGGTGTGCACAATATCCCACAGCTGCAGCAGCCACCTTGCTGAGCCAGAGCCACATTAAGACCACATCCAGATCACATATTGATGCTTGAGCATTAGTTCACACATGGTGAAGTCAACCTATGAGTCAAAGATTAATTTTAACTTGAAAAGTATTGTTCTTTTTGGGGGCATCTGCTGTGCAAAAGCCTTCCTCCTGTGCCTCCAGTACCTCCTGCAAGTTTGGTATTTCCAAGTCTCAGCACCTATCGCCTGGAACCACTCAATCTCATATTCTCGATCTGTAAATTACGTTTGGACAAACTGGCCTCACCTTGTTGCTCGCTGCCTGATAGATACTCACCACTTGGAAGTCTATCAACACACAGAGAGTACTGGAATCCTCCACACCTCATCCAAGCCTGAAAGAGGAGAACCAACACTGTAAGCAATGTGGTATTCTATAAGAAAATATGTTCTTATGATCTTGAAATACTTACCCTATCTTCCAATATACTGTATGCTTATTTACACCCCCCCCCCCACACACACACACACACACATTAGATAGATATTAGATACAGCTAGTAATTTAAGGCTTAAGTGTCATGTAATGTTTTGATTGACAATCTGACATACTAGGCAGGGTTTTTGTTTTAGTCCAGCCAAAATGAATGTTTTTATTTAAACTGAAGTTGCTCAAAGTGCTATCCTTAACAGGTAAGATGCTATTTATTCATGTCTTTCTCCAGAACTGAATTTAACAGCAAAAAATAAATAAAAATGTAAATCTCAGCCCAGAGAGTTTTGGTCGTCTTGTGATGCTGTGTCCTCTAACATACTGTATGTCTGACTCACAGAGGGAAAAGTGAGTCTGAAAGAGGGCTTTTCACACACATGTGCACACACACACACTAAAACCAAATATCTCATCCATCTAACAAAAGCTAAGTTACAAATGAAACATCTTACATTTGTGCAGTCTAACGTAACTTTCAGCAGGTGTATACTTTTTTAAAAGCATGCTTTAAAAAAAAGGGAACATCTTGAAATGATTTCTGCTGCAGATTATAGTGTGCGTGCTAGAGTCGTGCACACATCATCAAGTCCCAGCAATGTGTTTTGTTGTAGCAACCTTATGGTGCAATTACTTGTCCTTCCCTCCTCTGACAAAGAGGCGTGGGTGGAAATAGCTTCTGTTAATCATGAGCTCCATTTTATCACTTCCACAAAGAAACTCTCGGCTGATGCTCAGTGAGAAAGCTGCATAAGCACACTTGCTAAGAGATCCCCTGCTTGCATTACCATAACACTGCGGCCAGAACGTCAGCATTCGTCTTTCCCTATCTCCCAGTACGAAAGCACGTCGATTCTTCAGCCCTGTCTCATGACCCTGATGCCCTGGACCAACAATGTGAAGGAAAAAGTTAATTAAATGCAACAAAAGACCGTCCACATGGAGTCATTCCCTTTTGTCTTAGCAGTTTGTCCAAGAAGCAACCAGTGACATCACGGCCTTACCTCCTCCACAGGTCCATTTGTTTGTCACAAACGTTACTGTAAGAAAATGGCTGTGTGTTTCAGGGATGTATGTGGGGTTGAGATAAGAGAGCACGTAACAAAGAGCTCTTCCTGTGAGGCGCGTGTCGTCTGCAGTGCATGTATTCCACTAAATGGAAGCTTGGTGTATTGGTGTTAAACCGTGTGAGTGGCCGAGCACCAGTAGAGTGTGAGTCAGTGCGGGGGTGCGGACATGGAGTGAGGATGAGGGTAAGGGGCCAGCTAATGCTGAGTGGCAGTTCATAATACCAGACCGTTATATCAGCATCTGCCCTGCAGCTCCATGCTTACCTCTCTGAGCCTGCTGCCACCATCAAGCGTTTCAGCAAAGATGAACACACACACACAAACATGACACAAACACACCGAATAACACTGCGCTCTGCAGCAAACAATCACTTGGTGCAGAATCTAATCAAAACAGAGGTTATAGAGTGCCTCAAGGCATGGTTTCAAATTGCGACTCTTTTTTGATTCGTGCATATCTTTCCTCCTGACACAAAGCCCATATTTGAATGCAGAAATCAGGTGAGACTATCTCTGGACAGAAATACACACGTTATGGTCTTCAGGCAGCAAGTGAGCGTGTTTGGGCTGGACCGTATGATTGCATCATGAACACAGAAACATCACATGATCATTCCTGTTATCAGTGCATTGAACAGGCCATTCAGAACTCCTGTATGTTTTCTGTACTCAAAATTAAATTGAAAATAACTCGCAATACTAAAATTTACATTTTGGATGTGATGTATGGAGCCCTGTGAGGGCCAAAAAGAGACATTAAAGTAAAGTTCTGTTCCCTCAGTTTAATAAAATGTATTTGCTCACAGACTGCTGAGAAATGAATCATGCTTGGATTTATGAATCACTGCACACATTAAGAAGGCACATAACATAGAAGCAGAAGCAGCTTGAGTGCTCCCTGTACGGGGTTTGAATATAAGTTTAGGTCCATGTATCTAAATGAGGCGATTGCCTGATTATAAAATTTAAAAAACTTCAAATCATTTTAACAGGTGTTTATTTTGGTTGAGTCACATAACTCTTACCATGCTGCTGTTTGTTAAAAATATTCATTGTCCTGATACTGTTAGCTGTATCTAATTATTTAATGTTGAAAAAATCATCAAGAAATAGAATCAGGTGAGATTTTCAGCTCCAGTGTGACTGACGAACTAGCTCCATAAAAGCAGAGGTCTGTACGGTGGCCCCAAGGTGTAAATGAACAAAATTTAAAATAACGGAATTACATTTGAAAAAACACATAAAAACAACAAAAACACAACAACATTTGAAAAAACGGAATTACATTTGAAAAAAATGAAATTACATTTGAAAAAACACAACATTTGAAAAAACGGAATTACATTAAGCCAAACCGGAAGTGGCCAAAGCAGAAGTAGAAAAACCCAAATTACATTAAGCCAAACCGGAAGTGGCCAAAGCGGAAGTAGAAAAAAAACCAATTACATCAAGCCAAAGCGGAACTAGAAAAACCCAAATTACATTAAGCCAAACCGGAAGTGGCCAAAGCGGAAGTAGAAAAAAAACAAAGTACATCGAGCCAAAGCGGAAGTGGCCAAAGCGGAAGTGGCCCGAATCACATTAGAAACAAAACGGAATTACATTTGGAAAAACACAACAACATTTGGAAAAACGAAATTACATTAAGACAAACTATTTTTTTTCCCACTTTTAAACAAAAACTTTATTAACAACATAAAACCGAACACAGCACACACACACACACACACTCACAAACAAACACACAGAGGTACAGTTAGCATGCTATCCGTTAGCATGTAAACTGTTTTGTTAGATTTTTCTACCTGGATTATTGAGCATGCATCAGGGTGTTTTGTTCATGCTTAAAGAAGACATGACGCTGGAAGAACTCAGAAGGATCTTCAAGGTAATGAAGTTTTATTGACGTACATTTCAGTTTACATTACTCGTGCGGCATTAGTAATGTGTTGTTTACATAACATGCTCATTGAGACATTAAATGAAGCCCCCGATTTTGCAAACTATAAATATATTTGTCCACAGAGAACTAAGTATGTGTTAGTTAGCAAGTGTACCAGCGATTAGCTGTTTAAGTTGACGTAGCACAAATGCTAAAACAAGTTTCTCCAGTTTTAATATTTACACTGGGCAGCTGTGTAATCTGTGCTCGGTTTTAATCTGCCAGTCACCACAAATCTTAATATATCGGTTGCATGCTTTAAATCCACAGTAGTATTTAACTATAGATAACTTTAGTTTGTTCGGACTCTAAAAATAAAATAAAAAATAAGTGATTTAATATGTTTAGTTTCCCTGGAGGTGTCGCAATGAATTAATGAATGACAGTACTGTCAGTGTACAGTAAAATGTACAATGAAATTAGGAGCATCTATTTATTATACATTAAGTAATGAAAGCAAACCAACTACATCACAAATGTTGAACTGATTAATAATTTGACCTAAAGGCAGCATGTAAAGGGAAAATAGCAGGGCCCCCAGAACTGACCCCTGAGGGACATCACATGAGACACAGATTGTCTGGGAAGTGGCATTGCCAAGACCAAAGGTGGGCATAGACCGCTAGAGAGCGCTAAAGCGCTAATCCGCTTACAGCGGACCTAAACTATTTGTCAGCGTTTTTGTGGTTTGACTAACTTTTATAATTCATAAGCGGATTTGTGCTATTTTTATTTAAAATGCAGTACCGCTAATAACTAATTATTTATCTATCAGTAAAAACGAAAAACTTATTTACAGGCTCTTACGCTGGCTCTCGTAGCTGCTTGTTTTACCTTTTTCCCCCTTGGTGATGGAGCAGAGAGGAGGGGGGAGGGAGCAGAGGGGAGAACAGACGCGGATCTACCAGGTAGGCAAATGCAGAGATGGGGACTCGAGTTTGGGACTCGGACTCGAGTCGCACTTAAGTCGCAAAAACAGAGACTTCAGACTCGACTCGGACTTGCATTCAAAAGACTTCCAACTCGACTCGGACTTGCATTCAAAAGACTTCCAACTCGACTCGGACTCGCCATTTGAGACTCGTGAGCATCGAGAATTGTTCGGAACCGGGACTAACTGTCCGGTTTTCCCGAAATCGTTCAAAATATTAATTTGCGATTCCTATGTTCGATGCTAGTTAGCCGACCGGAAGTAGCCGCCACCGAAAACCAACGAAGAAGAATCCACCGGAAGTGTGCATCTGCTATCGATAGCGTACTAATTTAATAAAATGACCAGTCAGGTCAGTGCAGCACTTGCAATAATTTTCTATCATGCAAAGGAGGGTGGAGAAGTAAAATAGTGTCCCGTCTTTGACGCACTCCACCGGATTATTTTCGCTTCGTATCCGACCGGAAGTACAGAGTGGTCCGTCTGCAAAACGCTCCGCCGAACTTTTCGCTAATCGCTACCTCTTCGGCTCCATCAGGTAAATAAATAAACTATAAACTAGTCTCATACCAACATTAAGGCAGCTAATAAGTTATACTCCGCTTAAAGCGGTAAGTCAGCTCAAATACAAACACGATGCTAACGTTAGCTCGTTTTTTTTTCTTAGACAAACGACCTGAAATGGCTTCACAGTGTTCACCAGTGACTGTCCAAGGTAAATACGTCAGTGTAACCGAGTGCCACAAAACAGTTACAGCATATGTTGTGAAAAGGTTGCATCCCTTTTCAGATGTGGATTCAATTCAACCATGGATTGCACTTACATTGCACTCAAATCCAACACTTATTAACATTCTTAATTCATTTAAAGTTCTCTGTGTCTTTTAAAATGTTTTAATGTCTCTAGTTTTCATTATTATATAATTTCTGTTTATGTTCTCTTTCATTCCATTATGAGTGAATGTCACAGTTTGAAGAATTATTGAATAGGTTAGTTAGGCAATAACAACAGAGCTAATAATTGTATACATTCTCAGTCTTAAAAATGATTTAATAATCTCTTTTTACTGATAATACTGATAAACCTGTTGTTTGTTTAGGAACCTCCCTGCAGTCTGTCCAGAAAGTCTCCACTGGAGGAGCGTTTTGCTGAGGAAGAGGCACAACATAATGTCACAGCTCCATGTCCATGAAGAAACAAATGGAGAGAGGGCTGCAGATACCAGGACATCCCACCAGCTGTTCTGTCTGAGGATCCTGCTGCTGTGGTGGAACCAGGTTAGCCCATCAGTGGGAGCTCAGTAACATGACTGCAGCATCAGACACTGGACAATATTATTTGTACTGTATAATAATAATAATACTGTATATGTTTGTGAGTCCTCCATGTTGGCTCTCTGCCCTGTGAGAAATTCATAGTACCGGTAAATGTAACAAAAAGGAAAAAGTTCAAGGAAAAAGTTCATAGCATTAAATTCAAACAGAAGTTCAAATTATTTCATCCTGAAATAACTCTGGCTAACTACTGTAGCTTTTTTATAACATGGAGTTAAACTCAAAGCAGTCTCCTCAGATAAATAGTGTTACCATTATTTTTATATTAAAGTTTCTGTTAACTTATTATTTTTATATTTGATTGTTTCTGTTCAGTGCCCTGAGACAACTTGTGACTTGGAGCTATACAGTATAAATAAACTGAACTGAATTGAATTGAGGAGAGACATTTAATGTAATGTTTTGGCCTCTACATTCAGATAAAAATAAGCTGTAACGTGTAGTCAGTCACTGCCTAAAAGGTTGTTAGCAGCTGCTACAAACAAGCTTAGCGTCAGTGTGTTAATCTAATGTTAACCTGGATATTTTTAAAAGGAGAGACATTTAATGTCCATTGTTTGCGAATGAATAGCATACATTCATTCACGGTGTCACTCAAATATTAGGGACTTGACTTGGACTTGAGATCAGAGACTTGAGACTTGACTTGGACTTGAGATCAATGACTTGAGACTTGACTTGGACTTGACCTGGACTTGAGATCAGAGACTTGAGACTTGACTTGGACTTGAGATCAGAGACTTGAGACTTGACTTGGACTTGCAAAAAATGACTTGTGAGCATCTCTGGGCAAATGATGCCGTTGCCTGGGGATCCCAATCAGCTGCCCCAGCCAGTCACCTATCACTAACATTGCTCCTGCTTCTTAACAGTATATTTAACATAAAAATAATTATAGTTACGATGAAAACTATAATTAAAAACGCAATACAAAAACCGGTCGATTTCTGTATCCCCCTGCTAAAAATGGACTATTCCATCTTGACATCTTCCGGGTCAGAGGTGAACTCGGGTGCTAACGCTCTGTGGCTAGCTGGTTGTGCTCGGTCTCTTCATAAATTATGGGAGAACCCCGTTGTATCAAGCTAAATTAACGCGGCCGGAGGATTGTATTGTGTGTTTTGTGTCAAACACTCGACGGTGAGTCGTTCGTTTTATGTATTTGGGTTCCTTTTATGAAATAGAAATGCGGTGGCGACACACCCATGTATTTGAGATTTAAAAGTGGTCTTAATGATTAAAAGATCATTCTCTTTTTGTTAATTTCGTGGCCGAATAGAATATATATACGTAAAGTATTAAATAAATCCTTTGATTTTTGTAATTTCATCCTTTTAGGATCATTTTAGTTACTTTTCATTAAATCTGTTGACTGCCTATAGAAATTTTGATAACAGTTTAGTCCTGTGTATAAAGTAATGCTAATTTTTGTTTTGTTTATGACCTTGTTTAGGTCAGGGTTTTTTTCACCCCCTGTTCCCACCCAGGATGGCAAGCTACCGGATCCCCGCAGCTGTGCGGTAGGACTTAAATTGCACCAAACTATTTGTTTTTTTCTGGACATATTACCCTGGATCATGAACTACAAACTACCAGATTATTGATTGATGGACCTTTAATCATCCGGGATTCAAGAACTGATTTAAAATAGAAAAAAAAAGAACTCTTGGGTGTAATCAGGGTCTGTTTTGTTGTGTGTATTTTGTCTATTGGTTATACTCAAAGAAAATGATTATTATTACAAACAATATTATTATAAATACCTTCCTGTCTATTGGTTATACTCAAAGAAAATGATTATTATTACAAACAATATTATTATAAATACCTTCCTAAGTCTATACAATACAAACAACTTAAAACTTGCTTCTTGTCTGATGGTGTTTTATTTTAGAATTAGCGGTTTAGAATTTAGCTTCCCCTAATTTTCATAAGACATTAGTGCTTTTGAAATTGCGGACCTAAATAAATTAATTAGTGCTTTAGAAATAGCGGAACTAATTTTTGGATTAGCACTGCCCAGCAATGGCCAAGACTAACACATTCCAGCCTATTGGAGAGGAAAGATTTGAACCAGTCCAGGACAGTGTCACAGAGACCGACCTCCACATGAAGGCGGTGGAGGAGGATACTATGGTCCACAGTGTCGAAAGCTGCAGTGAGGTCAAGGAGGACAAGGATGGAGGGAGAACCAGTGTCAGCAGCCATGAGGACATCATTGGTAACTCTCAGCAATGCAGTCTCAGTACTGTGAGCTGCTCGGAAGCCAGACTGAAACTTCTCATACAGGGAGTGTTGTTGTAGGTGGACCTGCAGCTGAGCAGCAACTGCTTTTTCCAGCATTTTAGACAGAAATGGGAGGTGGGAAATTGGGCGGTAATTAGAAAGAATGTCGGGATCCAAATTAGATTTTTTTCAGAAGAGGCCTAATGATGGCAGTTTTTAGAGGCAGTGGAACATGACCAGATTGTAGAGACTTATTTATTATTTGTGTGATTAATGGGCTTATTGCAGAGTGATTGGATTTTATGAGAGATGAGGGGAAGGGATCCAGGGCGCAGGATGAAGGCTTCATTTTCTTGATGATGGTCTCCACCTCACTCTGAACAACTTCATCAAAGCTGCTCAGGGACCCAGAATGCAGACGGGTAGATGGCAAACGAAGATCAGGGAGGTTGTGGAGCTGAGATCTGATAGTGTCAACTTTGTTTTTAAAGATGAAAGGAACAGGTTGCATTTTTGAACAGAGTCCTCATGAGTTTGTTTAATGGGATTAAGCAGATGAGTTATTGTGGAGAAGAGCTGTTTAGAGTTTCCAGGGCAGTTGTTGATGATGTTGGAATAATATTTGGAGCGTGCTTCTTTAAATGGTAAATGGAGCTTATTTATATAGCGCTTTCCAGCCCCCTGTGAGGAGCCCCAAAGCGCTTTACAATACCAACCATCCACCCATTCATACACACATTCATACACCGGTAGCGGCGACTGCCATGCAAATCGCCTTCCAGTCCTACCGGGAGCAACTCAGGGTTAAGTGTCTTGCCCAGGGACACAACGACACATGGTGTGGGGAACTGGGATTCGAACCTCCAACCTTCCGATCGGGGGACGACTGCCATTACCACTATGCCACGGCCGCCTATGCCACGGCCGTCCGTAAATTTAAGAGAATAGGTGTAGGCTTTCTGATGTTCTTTGTATGCCTGCTTATGTACAGAGAGACCAGATGACTTTACACGTCTCTCAATAGCACGGCCAGTTGCCTTCATCCTGCGCAGCTCACCAGTATACCAAGGGGCTGAACGGGAGAAAGACACCAGTCTTGTTTTCAAGGGAGCATGTAGGTCCAGAAGCTCCTGTAGAGATTGGTTGTAGTAATCCACAGAGTCATTTGCAGATGAATGATTGACAGTGGTCAGGGAGTGAAGATCAGCGGACAGAACATCAGGGGAAATGTTTTTAAAATCACGGAATTGGATAGGTCGTTTTGGGTTTGAAGCAGGCGAAGTTAAAGGCACTTCCAGAGAGATGACACTGTGGTCCGAGACACCCAGGTCATATACAGATAAGTTATTAATGAGTACAGTGTCTGTAATCACCAAATCCAGAGTATGCCCCCTGTTGAGCGTAGGGGCATCAACATGTTGAGTGAGATTGAGAGAGTCCAAAAGAGACTTAAAATCCGTTGCCAGAGGGGAAGAAGAATTGTCCATGTGGATATTTAAATCGCCAAGAAAAAGATTTTTCACAGGGGAGGTGCAGAAAAAAGTGAGGAGGTCAGGCATCTCTGAGTTAAATGAAACATGCGATTTGGGAGGCCTATTAATCAATATAACGTTCATCAGGAGTGGGGCTTTGAGGTTGAAGGCCAAACTTTCAAAAGAAGAAAAGTCCTGAGAAGCCAGATGTGACAATTTTAAATTACTGTGGTAAATTACAGACAGACCACCACCGCGGCCAGTGCAGTGGGCTCTCTGCAGATAACTGTATCCAGAGGGACAAGCTTCATTCAGAGAACTGTACACATCTGGTTGATGCCAAGTTTCTGTAAGGCACATGATGTCCAAGTTCTTCTCCAGAATGTGATCATGAATTAGACATGATTTGTTGGATAGTGATTGTACATTAAAAAGTTCTGTTTAATACCAGTTGGAGTAGAAGCCTTTAGAACCGGTTTCAGCAGACTGAAGTCCACTCCACATTTTCCTTGCCACTTCGTGCGCTGTGGACTACAAGGGACTACAGACGCAGCGTTCTGATGACATAATCGAGGTGCGACACGTCGCGTAGACCAAACAGAAGGGATCGTGTCCGAGCCAGCTTGCCGAGAATAAACAGATTTCTTCCGAGAGCTTCTATGGATGTAACGAGGTCTACGCAGAAGTCCCAGTTGTTTGATGGTGGAAACAGAAGGAGGAATGGAGCAGTTGTTAAGTCCAATCAGCTGCGAAGCAGAGTAGGTCAACCATGAGCCAGCCAAGCCGGGGGAAGCTAGCACAGAGCTAGCCGCTAACAGCAGACCCACGGCTACGAAGAAAATATCCAAGAAGCAGTGAGATGTAACTTGAATGAGCATAGCTTGAAGAGGAGCACAGGAGAAAATCCAGAACAGTCCAGATGACACAGGAGGTTGACAGAGGCAGCAGGTAAGCGAAACAATAATTGCAGCTACGTAGTTCTCCAAGCAAAGTTCGTGCAAAGTTCGTGCTGGAGTAGACAGGAGGTAGACAGCCCAATATTCTGGTTAGGAAGTACTAACTAAGCTGTCCGTAAAGTCCTTGATTAAAAAAAAAACCACTGAACAAAATAAGTCCAGATAAATGTCCAAAAAATGTCCAAAAAATAGCAACAGTAAAATAACTTTTTAGCATGGAGAAGCGGCGAACATCACGCCAACATCACGCGAACATCACGCCAGCGTCCCCTCCCACCATCTTAGTGTAGAACCAAGGAACATAACCGAGAAGTTGAAAGCAAAACAGCATGAGCCTGCTTCCTTCTTGTCTGCTGGTGGGGCTCATGGTGTCCATGTCCAGCAGTCACTGTGTGAGAGGTGGGGGGACATCTGAACAGATCTCCAGTCCACAGGGACAGTAGAGACAAATGAAACCCTGAGACAAGTTAGACTTACTAATTAACCCAACATAGAGTATTTTGGTCTGTGGGTGTACCCGGAGAAAACCTACTGGGAGAACATGTAAACTCCACCCACATAGGTCCTCAACTGGGATTCAATCCAGCAACCTTCTTGTTGAGAGGCTGATTCATTCACGTGCTCATTTGTCTTAATTAATTGTATTTTTTTAATGCATGATAAAATTTATATCATCAAGGCTCCACTCACTTTTCATTGTGTTAAAAAGACATAACATAAGTTGTCCTTGACTTTTAGAATGACTCACATTTGTCTGATCGGATAAAACATATTTAAGGTTTAATCAAGAAGCACAATGACTGCTTGATAAACTTGGCCTGACGTAATTTATTCATGCTGAATTAGCTGTAGAACATCGGTGATGACTCAGAATCTTTGTCTGACCTGAAGTAACACACGAGTGAGAAAACATTTCCATAAACACAAACACAAACACCTGGAGGAAAAAAAAAACACCTGTGAGGCAGAGAGAAGCGCGTCGTCCGAGGGCTGATAACTGAATTTCACAGCGCACAAGGCTGCAGCAGGAGCTTGGCAATGATAAATGAAGTGTTTGGCTTTAACGTGGTGAACAAGCTTTTTCTTACGTTCCCCAGCACACAGATGCCAGTAATGACAGCACAGTGTCTTACTTTAACTTCAGCACAACAAGAACCTGAGCGACAGAAATAAGTGTACATTAATTTGGCCTTGAGTCATAATGCACAAAGATGTGCCATTACGCCAGGCCTTGGGAAAGTCTGGTTGATGATGGAAGTAGAAGCTGTTTTTATTTTGCGATAAATTGAGCAGGAAGGGGTTTTTTAAAAGAAGAAACAGTCATGTATAGGTAATGAAAGTCTCCCTGCACAACGAAGTGTTGTTTGCTGCAGTAAACCTTTTAACCATCCTTCCTGTCATGTTTCAAACAGGATGTAGGCTTGTTCCAAACCTTTCTGCAGACTTGTGTCAGTGGTGCACTGCAACTCCTCAACAACGCTGCTATTGTTCTGGTTGTTTGTTTTTATATGCCTCAGTATTAATAATGATCAAAATTACAGCCAAAGAGCCCCAGAAAAAGCCATTTACAAAAGCTTTTAGCTAACAGTACAGTATAATAAGTAAGGGTACAAAATGGCATGCTTAAATGATGCGTTACTAATGCATGACTCATGATGACTTTTTAAATCACAAATTAATGCAGACTGGATCATATATTCCTGTTAGTTTTAACTCTAATTATGTCATTAAGGCTTTATGTGGAAGGACCAAAAACTGGCTTGAGAAACTTTCCCGCTGCTCGTGCCATCCTGGGGGAGGGTTTATAATGCTGAATCTCAGTGTCCCAGTCTCAGAGGTAAATGGACTGTACTTATACAGCACCTTTCTATCTTATCAAGATACTCAAAGCATTTTACACTGCAATCTGTGTCCTCATTTACCCATTCACACAGCACTCTACTAGAACTATACAAAAATGAATCAGTACTTTATCACATTCATGCACTGATGGGACACACATCAGAGGCAATGAGGGGTTCAAGGGTCAGTTCTGGGGCCCCTGCTGTTTTCCCTTTACATGCTGCCTTTAGGTCAAATTATTAATCAGTTCAACATTTCTTTTCACTGCTATGCCGACGATACACAGCTTTACATCAGGACTGGAGCATCCTCATCATCCCCATCTTCATCTTCACTCACTGCCCTCTCTACCTGCCTGGAGGAAATAAGGGCATGGATGAATCAGAACTTTCTTCAATTAAACTGCTCTAAGACTGAGGCCATACTGATTGGCACCCCTCACCAGATACAAACATCAACTTTAACAACAATCTCCTTCTCTGGTCAAGACATCCCCCTCTCCACCTCTGTTACAAATCTTGGAATAAAAATGGACTCTCATCTTACATTTGAAAATCACATTAAGCATCTGTTTAAAACCTGCTTCTTCCATCTTCGAAACATCTCCAGACTTCGCCCATCTCTGACTTTTTCCGATGCTGAGAAACTCGTCCATGCCTTTGTCTCCTCCAGGCTCGACTACTGCAACTCCCTGTTTATTGGAATCCCTGGCAAAAATCTTCAGAAGCTTCAATATATTCAAAACAGTGCAGCAAGGATTTTATTGAGAGCTCGTAAATTTGAACATATTACGCCCATTCTCCATAACCTCCATTGGCTTCCTGTCACCTACAGAATTCAGTACAAAACTGCTCTCATTACACACCAATGCTTACACGGAACTTCACCTGACTATCTAAAGGACATTCTTGCTCCATATTCATCCACCCGGTCTCTACGATCACAGAACAGTAATCTACTTCACATTCCACAAACCAAATTAAGGACCATGGGAGACCGGGCATTCTGTGTGGCTGCCCCCCGCCTATGGAACTCCCTCCCTGACTACCTGAGAGCTCCACAGTCACTGGTTGACTTCAAAAACGGCTTAAAGACTTTTCTTTTTAAGCAAGCCTATTCTGCCTCCACATGATTTTATCTTGATCTTGGTTGATATTATTATTGATTTTACTTGATTTTATCACTTGTTTTATTTATTTTTTATTTTTTAAGCAGGCCTATTCTGCCTCCACATGATTCTGTCTTTAATCTTAGTTGATATTATTATTGATTTTACTTGATTTTATCACTTGTTTTATTTGTTGTAGCACTTTGAGATTTTTATTAATGAAAAGTGCGGTATAAATTGAATTCATTATGATTATTATTATTATTATTCATTGTCTTGCCCAGAGATACTTCACTTTGGCATGTGACTGCTGTTGGAATCAAATCCCCAACTCTTGCATTGAAGGACGACTGCTCTAACCACTCAGCCACAGCTGCCCATAAACACCAAAGACCAATGCCTATACCAAATACTGTACTTTAATCTTTACCAAACACCTCCACCTATACCATATAACTCCGCATTTACCAAACACCAATGCTTTTAACCAGACACATCCATCTATACCAAAAGCCTTAATCTTTACCAAACACATTGATCTTTACCAAACACCTCCATCTTTAACAAATAACTCCACCTATACTAAACACCTATGCCTTTACCAAACACCTCCATCTTTAACAAATAACTCCACCTATACTAAACACCTATGCCTTTACCAAACACCTCCATCTTTAACAAATAACTCCACCTATACTAAACACCTATGCCTTTACCAAACACCTCCACCTATAACAAACACCTCCACCTACCAAACACCTCCGCCTCTACACACAAATTCACTTCCACAAAACACCTCCACCTTTACCAAACACCTCCACCTAGACCAAACACCTGCCTAAACTAAACACCTCCACCTTTACCATATGCCTCTGCATTTACCAAACACCAATGCTTTTAACCAGACACCTCCATCCATACCAAAAGCCTTAATCTTTACCAAACACATTGATCTTTACCAAACACATCGATCTTTACCAAACACCTCCATCTTTAACAAACAACTCCACCTATACTAAACACCTATGCCTTTACCAAACACCTCCACCTATACCAAACATTTCCACCACTACCAAACACCACTGCCTATGCAAAAGACCTCTGCCTATACCAAACACATCCGCCTCTACGGACAAATTCACTTCCACAAAACACCTCCACCTTTACCAAACACCTCCACCTAGACCAAACACCTGCCTAAACTAAACACCTCCACCTTTACTATATGCCTCTGCATTTACCAAACACCAATGCTGTTAACCAGACACCTCCATCCATACCAAAAGCCTTAATCTTTACCAAACACATTGATCTTTACCAAACACATTGATCTTTACCAAACACATTGATCTTTACCAAACACCTCCATCTTTAACAAACAACTCCACCTATACTAAACACCTATGCCTTTACCAAACACCTCCACCTATAACAAACACCTCCACCTATACCAAACCTTTCCACCACTACCAAACACCACTGCCTATGCAAAATACCTCTGCCTATACCAAACGCATCCGCCTCTACAGACAAATTCACTTCCACAAAACACCTCCATACCAAACACCTCCACCTAGACCAAACACCTCCACCTATACCAAACACCTCCACCTAAACCAAACACCTCCACCTATACCAAACACCTCCGCCTTTGCCAAACACCTCCACCTTTAACTAAACACCTCTGCCTCTAAACACCATCAGCTATACTAAACACCTCCACCTATACCAAACATTTCCACCTCTACCAAACACATCCGCCTCTACAGACAAATTTGCTTCTACAAAACACCTCCACCTTTACCAAACACCTCCACCTAAACCAAACACTTCTGCATAAACCAAACACCTCCACCTTTAACAAAAAAATTCCACCTTTAACCAAACACCTCTGCCTAAACCAAACACCTCCACCTATACCAAACACCTCCACCTTTATCCAAACACCTCTGCCTCTACCAAACACATCCGCATCTACCAAACACTCCACCTTTACCAAACGCCACCAGCTAATGGAAACCAGTCTAAATAAACTGATGGCAGTCAGTCTCTGTCAGCCGTGAAGCATTTCATTCATCAGCCTGTGTGCATGTTAGCGGGTGCTAAATGTTTACTTGTGTACACTACAAGTGAGGTTTTGCTCTTTACATCCAAACTAAAGTTTTGTCAGAGAGATGAGAGGACTCCTCAGTGATTCTGGCAGGAGAAGACGTCTTGTGGGGGAGTTGCACTCAACCTCTGTAGATTTTTACAGAGGCTCTCAAATACTGTATAAAAGTGGAGCAACATTTTGTGTGTTCATGTAAAAATCCAAAGTTTGGTAGTAAAAGTAAAAAAGAACCCCCAAAAGGAATGCATCTTTTCATGACCTGATAAATATGGAATTGGAAGTTGTATTTTCAGTGTATTTTAATGTGAAGGATTTTTCCTGTCAGGAACACGAGAGTGAATTGAAGTTGCAGTGAGGTTAAGAGAGCATCTGAAAACAATTTTACTTTTTTTTTTTAAGTAGAAGGCTTTTTATTCTTTGACAGTAAAAATTATGTTTATTGACTACACCAAAATAAACAAATAAATAAAACACAGACGAAAATAAATGTGGATGCTTTTTGCCCCCAGAAGACAATACGAGGATTAAAGACGTTTAACAAGAATACCAAATAAATATACCAGACAGAGATTATATTTAGTCAATTTGTCTTCCCCTACACCTTAAATGTGAACAGGATGACTCATTGTGTTGTATTTATGAAACCAATAACTGCAATGTGGGACTTTAAGCCCCGCCTACTCTCCCACACTTATGACCTTTCTTTACATCTAAACACAGTCAAAGTATTAAAATTTTAAAACACCAGCCACGTAACAACATAAATCAACAACCTGAAAGACCTGAGTCAAGACCTGAAAAATTAGAGTGTATTTTTTTAGTATATAGGGTCAATATTCATGGTTGAGTAGATGGACAGGACATAAAACTGGAACCAGCTGACAGAAACGGCTGATTTGGTTCCAGCTGAGCAGCAGATGCAGTCTAAGGTTCCTGCAGTATTAACATACAGTACATGTCTTATCAGAAGAAGTCATATTCTCCAACATAAAACTAATGTAACGGCAAACAATAACCATTTAATTTAAAACATCTGACCAGAGCATCCAGAAGAAATAACTGAAACTGGAGCATTTAAATCAGGATTTTATCTTCAGCTGCTTGGTGACAGCTGAAAACATCAGCTAATGGAAAATACCCCAGAGTGACACAGATGGCTGGATATGATGCTTAAAGAAGGCTGTGTGAATCATGACTGTTTGTAAAACACACATTTTAAAGCTGGGCCCCACTAGGCCTCCAGGCCTACGGCTGTTCTCATGTTCATGTCTGTACTCCTCTCACATGGAACCACAACAACACTGACAAATACAGTTCGAAAGAAGCAGACAGAAACGGCGCTGAAGCAGCAACATCTCGTGGGTTTTCTGGCACTTCAGCTCCTCGGGAAATAGACAGCTGTGTGAAACAACTCCAGAGTCTGACACATAGATTTGTATTCCTCTCAGAAACGCGTCTGGAAAATGTCAGCGCTGCAGTGTGTACAATAAAACACCTCTACAGTCTGTCATCTCACACAGTTTTAAGTCAAACTACTCAAAGTGGAACTTCACTTACCTACACTCATATTTAGACGGAGTGTTTGGATGATGCTGAACTGCACCTTCAGAGTGATGCACATCTGTGAAAGTGTAAAGCTGACTGCAGTTCTTTTAGCGCCGGCTTCTGACTGTAATGGGAGTTTTAAGATGCTTCTCCATAAACCCAGTGATTTACCTTCATGCTCTTCAGATGTGTGCCACAGATGAATACGAGGGGGTGTAACGGTGTGACCTCAGTCGAAGCTCACCTGAGTGAAGTTTACATGATGTCCCTCGGCATGCGTTTTCTCATGGACACTCCAGTTCCTTCCACAGAACAAAGACCTGGATGTTGAGTTGATGGTTTGAAATCAGGAGGGTGTTTGGGTTGTGTCATGTGACCTGTGATGGACAGGGACCTGTCCGGGGTGTCCCCCGTCTCCCCTCTCCAGCTCCTGATGAACTAGACTGTATTTCAGTGTTGTGACCAAACTGACTACAACTTAAAAAACAAAAAAATAAACGCCCAACGTAGATGTGTGGTTGTAAAATGCCTACATGTTTAGATCAGTGAGAAACAACTCGTTATTTTCAGTTTTATCCATGCTGAACGTCTACATGACAAAAACGTTTTCTCCCTGAGTGCCACTGAGCAACGGTGAAAGTAATCAGTCTCATAAAACTGAATATAACTTCCCAAAAGTTTCACAAAACAACAGTCAAAGTATCTTTGACAGCAACCATAACCATACTTGTTATCATTTGGAATAGTTGTGCCATTAGACGTCCTTTTGAGAACGTATAGTTTATTGGCTGTAAATCATCTCAAGATGTTTAATGACCCACGTAGTCTCCAACCCCAGCTTTGGGAACCATTAAAATATATTGTTCCACAGCCACAGAGAGGAGCACGAAGGGCCTAAGTTCATATTTGGAATTATTGTGTGATGCTTGCACTAGTTTATTGCATCATAAAGACATATTTTCGACACATTTATGCATTTAGTCATCATGCATCTCGTTAACATTTCCTTGCCCTCATTAGAACGTGCTCTCAGTAGCGGCGCAGTCATAGTGGTGTGAAACAGAATGCTGATGGGAGGCCACTGGACAAGGGAGAGCAGCCATGCAGCTCATTCTCTGGAAACCAGTCAAAAAAATCTGATCCAGTGGCCTGTGAGCCATGCAGTCCTGTAAATGGGGATTGGGGGCTCAGCTTTTTGTCTGGAGCTTTATGAGTGGGAGTCGTGTTTTCCTTCTGAAACTCGAACGAGTTGCAGGTTTTTAAAAAAAGCACAGCAGAGAAGATGTGCTCAATATGAGCAGAAAGAAGAAGAAGAAGAAGAAGAAGAAGAAGATGGCTCTGCAGCAGCTCCGTCTCCTTCTCATTCAGGGAAGTACTATTTCATTCATGCCATTTCCGTTCATTCATCAGCTGGGGCCAGCCTAAACTCACAGTCCTATCTCCCCACCAACATTCTTATCAATGGGAGTGACGTCAGCACTGCCTGCAGCTGGGGGGGCAGAGGGAGGGAGGGCTGGTCACGTGATCCGGGGGTATATACAATAAAGTTGCGCTGGCCGTGGTGCTGAAAACATTCACCCAGTTGTACATTTAAAGAGCCGCTGCGGTGTCGAACCCAACACACGTGAGAGAGTTGACTTTTATTCTTCATATCAGTGTTAATGTTGCTCAAGGGCTGAGGCAGGAAGAGGGGGTAGGGTTTGCTTAAAAAAAAAAAGAACAAGAATAGAAGTGTTCATGGTGTTAATCTTGGCTTTTCCTGCGTGTTGTGAGCTTGACCACTTCCCCTCCCCCCCAGTGGGACTTCAGGTAAGTGGAACCAGATCTCGTTCTGTAGAACCTGACCAGACCTTTAAATTTGAACAATATATCATTTAATAGTTACATGTTTTTTTTTTAGCTTTAAAGAGAAAATGAGAGGTGCTTTGTTGTAATTTATATATATTTAAAAAGCTATTTTTAATTGGTGTAATTATTCTGTTAGTTGCAGCAGGATGACTGTTGATTGTCTGCTCAAACCGTTCACTGCTGTTAATGAATGCAAGCTAAATGTATTTATATAGACAAGAAATATGAGCTTTCTATTTCTCTGTGATTTTTTTTTAACATTAAATATGTGCGTTTTTTTCTACAAAATATAAATGTTTAAAAATGGCATGAAAATGAAAACAATGCGTCGAGCCTTTAATTTCGAGGAGCTGATTGGATGATTTCAGCTCTGCTTTGTGAGAGTAATTATCTGCCAGCAGCCTCTCACATCTCCTGGCTCCACATCTCACCCCGACGTTTTTACAAAAAAAAAAAAAAAGAAAAAAAAAAGTAAACCGAAAAATACAAAAAAAAATTGAAACCATAAACACGTTTTCGTTACTTGTCCAACATTTTTTAAAGTGAAATAAAAAATGTCAGGCCCGCGTTGCGTTTGTTTCGTTTGGCTCCTCGCGGATTTCATTTCACAAAACATTCAAACTAATAAAATGTGTGTTGCTTTGTGGGGAAAAATAAATGAATGAAAATAAATAAATAAACTGGCTGCATTCCGCCACCGGAACCAACATTAGACAAAAGGACAAAGGCGCGTTTTCCTCACTGACAGCACCTCCTGTCGCTCGTGCCAAAATAGAAAAAAGAAAAAGGCTCAGTTCTGCAAAATGTTTCCCATCCGAGCTCGTGCACAGTTTGGACCGAGCTCTCAGGAACTGGAGGGTTAAACGTCTCCTCCTCAGCCAGGAGCTTTACGCATGACTTGGCGGCGCGTGCCATGTTCCCAGCGCTCCAGCAGCTTTGACGCGCGGAGCACCAAAAATCTGCGCATCTGCTCGTTTTCCGTCGTTTATTTGAAGGACACTTGCGCCAAAAAAATGGAAGCTTTGCGCATCTTGTCTGCGTTAGCGCGGAGAAAGAGGTGAGACTTTCACTGTTGGACACTCTCCCGCCTCGTAAATATCTTAAAAAATGTCAGATATGATCTGTTTTTATATATTTACATAATCGATCTGTGCCATGTGGAGATGGCACGTCATTTCAGAGGAACGTAATAATAATAATAATAATAACAGTAAGAAATGTTTCAGTTTAAAGCTCTGATTCCCCCCTGTTCTTTAAAAAACACGGAGTGAAAATCGAACAGATCAAGCTGAGGTGAAGCCTCAGTGTCAAACATCAAGTCAAATGAACACGCGCGCGCTCAGCTGCTTTATTTTTCACGTGTTTTAAAATGAGAAACTAAACACAATCAATTTAAATTCCTTCAGATTGTTTTTTTTCATGGCGCAGATTCATAAATGAAGAGCTCTTAAATCTTTGAGTCAGATAATTATTTTTTATTTTAAATAGAGATGGACGTTTTTTTTATTTTGTTGATGTAAAATAAATAATTCATATTTGAACGATTGTGATCTGACA
>JBBPBX010021805.1:0-33645 GCA_038048925.1 Garcialebias charrua | reverse complement strand
ATATATATATATATATATATATATATGTATACAGTATAAACCCTTCCCACTCTCTTGCAATGTTCTTTACAATATTCTAAACGCTCTAAAAGAGCACAGCGAAAGACAGCAGACAGACTGATGATACAGTTACTGTGCCAACACCAGAGGTATGCCACCATTTTCACCACTTGCTTCTGACGAGGACAAACGCTCCCCCTCCCACACTGCTTTGCTGCTTTGCTGCTCTGTCTGTCTGTTAAACTGCTTCTGATCCTCTCTTGCATATCTTCCGAACAAAAAACTATGGACTTATTTGGCTAGTTGGTCCTTCTAAACAATTTGATAACATTTCTTCAAAGAGAAGACAGGCTTTAGGCGAGCCGATTTGCTGTACGCAGCTGTCTCATCGACTTGACGACTTGATGACGTGTCTATTTCTGCTGTCATCTGTGGATCTAATGGACGCATATTTAAATGGATTTATGATAACTGGTTCCTGCTTTTTGGATTCAGCCAGTTGCTGGTTTCATCTACAATTTAAGGAAGTTCGTCTGCAGTAAAATGAGACCTGATCACGCTGCTTCCCTTTGTGATGGCTTGGTTCTTGCCTGTGTACCCAGACTCAGTTGCCTTGGGCAGAATGGATCAGATCTTGGGGATTTTTACACAGGTACGTTCCATCGGTATGTGGCCACAAAATTTGGACATTTTTGGAACCGTTTTTGGACCAACACAGACTTAAGGTAGATGTCATTATGTTCTGCCTGTACCCAAAACAACTGTGTGTTATCTGAATCTGACTCCTCGGCTGACGAAGGCCACCTTATCTGAATACGCCTGGAGGACATGTAATCTGACGCTCACCCCCGCCCATCGGGGAACTCCACAGTCAACCAGAGTGAACCAGCTGAATAAACATTCTGTCATCATTTCAGGACTCTTGGATTCTCATTAGCGTTGACCTTGGCCATTCCCCGACATCCTCGAGAATGTTTACAGATCTCATCTGGGAGCTGGCTGATTATTCCATCCTTATCAGAACTCTTACAGTGCCCTTGAGAGCTTCTATGACATTGCTCATCGTTCTCGCTGTCTCCCCCCCTTTGCAGATTGTCTATGTCACTATGTGATTATTTGTGCGAGGTGTTTTTTAATATTATAATTTTTTTTCTCAGGTATGAAGAAAGATTTTAATTGGAATTTTTTCGCTTCCATTTCCTAATGTGTCTAATTTCATTAATTTTTGTCTGTCTAAGCAGATCTCGCTTGTAAATGAGTCTTCGAGGCTCAATGTGACTTATCTGTCTAAACGAAGGTTGAATGAAAAAGAGGTGGACTGGCCATAAGGAGTACTGGGACATTTCTCGGTGGCCTGGCCTGGCCAGGTGACCTGGCCAGTGATTGCCAAGGGGGACTAAAGGCTCCGTTCGTGTCAAGCTTGATTGTCTTAAATAAACACTCCATGCCGCTCACTCAGGTGTCCGCCTCACTGAAGCTCTTACAGTAGTGATGGGGAAAGATAGACCCCACCCCTCCTTTCTCTTTCTGAGGCTGTCTGTCACAGCAGAGCAGAGCTGTTGTGTGTCTCTGCTCTGCTGTGACAGACAGCCTCAGAAAGAGAAATGAGTGGGCCCCCTTGACAATCACTGATGGGGCCAGGCCACCGGGAAATGTCCCGGTTCTCCTGATGACCAGTCTGCCTCTCAGCACAATGCTCTGGTTGGTCGCCATCAATCAGCCAATCCTGTGTCGTGTACGTTGAAAACCCGTGAAAGAGTGAATCCATGAAAGTCGAACTGCAAAGTAGCGAGGAAATACTGTACAGTAGTGTGAGATCCCTGCCAAAGGTACCTCAAACTACATAAGAGGTGCTATTGCTAGCTGCTTCTATTATTTGTGTTTGAAATAATCAGTATATTTCATGTAAATAACCAAATAATGATGAATTGATGGTGAGGCAAAGATTTATGAAGTAAAATTCACATTAACCATTTTAAAATTCATACTGGGATAATTTATAAGACTGCAGCAACTGAGTGCATTCAAAGAGTTATCTACAACAGGAGAGACATTTTGGTTCATAATCTTTTAACAGAACTCCACTTCAAAAAAGCTGCACTATCACTTTAACAGAATTAAGATACTGTATCTATAAAATATCAGAAAAAAACATTTCAAAATACAGCCATGGTTTATCTTAACAATGTGTTTTAGGTTTATATCAAATTAAAACTTAAACTAAAACATACTGATAAGTGTTGAAGGGCTGCAGTAGCTTGATGGTCAGTCCAGCGGTCTTGTTGAGGCCACAGATTCAAGTCCAGGTAGTGTCAGGACGCTGAACCACTGTAAAACTGTTAGCAAATCTTTGAACAAATGTGCTCGTTTTTTCTATCTGAAAGGAAAAACTGGTAAAAACACAACATTTTATATCTTTAAGTTGAAGTTTTATTTTAAAGTTAAAACCGTTATGTTCAGCATGCAGACAAAGGCAACCAGTGCTTTTTTAACAGGGATCGTTGTTGAAAACCAACCATGTTTTCAAAGCACATTTTCCAAAATATTGTTCTAAGTTTGGATTAAGAAATCTAAAAAGGTGAAGCATGATGGAGTAAAGTTTATCTTTAGGGAGGCTTAGTCGTCTGATTGTGAGCGGCTGTTTGGGTGGACTGGACTTTAATGTGATCAGACCTCTCAGAGGGAATCCCATCATCTGAGTCCGATCCTGCACCCGGGTCATTACCTCCAGCTCGGTTTGAGTCTCAGCCGTCTTCAGAAACTTTGGTGTACATGTCACACATTTTGTGCTCCATCTCTGCTTCTTTCTGACTCACAGAAAGAGTTGGATGGATTTAAAGGGTGTCACTGTATATGGGACTCCAGCGGGGGGTGGTCCTGACCACTGGAGAGGGTGCCTGGTTACACTTGGCCCTTTGAGTTGAGACGAGGTAGGACAATGGTGCTGTTAACACTCCTGATGGGGACCTTTGGGTCCTCTGAAAGTTTAATGTGACTCTGCTAGCGACCTGCACTCACTGAGGTCAGAGATGAGCGCAGCCCGGAGATGGTCCAACTCCGCCTTGTGTCAGCTCATTCGAAACTAAATGCCAGCACGGGGGGGCATCGGGTCCCAGGCCTGTTTTTGTCCCCTGTGGCATCGCTAATGAGGTATCTGTCTCCACCTGCCACATGACGAGATGAGGCTCACTGTCTCCTTTACAAAGAGCACAGGTCATCTATCTGATTTGTCCACAGCAGGCCTGGCACATGATCTGAAGCAGAGGAGCCTTCAGTCTAAATGTTTTAGTTCATGGCTTCCTTCTGTTGGTTTGGGCAGCTCCACACGAGGCAGGAACACTGCTGAGTATTTGTTAAGTGCATCAAGGAAATTACAAGCAGGTCAATCAAACACGATGGAGCCAGACAAAAGAGAATCAGTTGTTTCAGAGAAAAAAACTAGAGAAATTGCATTTCCTGCAAAAATGCAGTGTGAATGGTTATTCAAGTTCAAGTCAACTTTATTGTCCTTTCCATCACATGTGGTACATGAGGTGGAACAAAATTATGTACACAGGGTCAGTTACATCCAAAAAGAGCAAAATATAAAGCACAAAAATAAACAGCAAATAAGGATCTAAGGTATACTAACATCAAACGGTGCGCGAAAAGATCTAAGATATACGCCAAACACTAATAATGTAAAATAATACAGTGCAACATCAGCCCGAACATGAGTCTGCAGTGTGCAGATGGGTAGGAATGAATACAGCAGCATGAGATCAGCAGCATGGATAATCAGCAGCACAGATAAGTCACATTTCACCAATTAAAGTGGCATTACAGTAATTTTTCTTTTTTCACAGTGTTTATTCTGGTTAGATATTTATGAGTCTAACAGCCTCAGGGAAGAAGATGTTCCTCAATCTAGTGGTTCTACACTTAATGCACCTCATCTCCTGCCAGACGGGAGCGGGGCTAAACCGTGTGTGTGCTGGGTGTGTGAGGTCCTTCATGATGCAGGTGGCCCTCTTCATACATCTGGAGGTGTAGATGTCTGTGATAGTGATTTATTGCAGAATAACTTGTTGAAAAACAGATGAAATTGGCTAAAAACTCACCGAAATGTAGCTGAAATGGAAGAACAAGTCTAAGTTAGAAGAAAGAAGAAACAACACGTTTTCTAAATTTAATTTAAATAAGCAGAAGTGAGAACAAAAATTAGGAAATTGACTAAATAAGCTGAAATTAACAAAAAGAAATAGCTGAAAAGGCAGAAAAAAGCTTAAATTACCAGAAGGAAGTGAAGAGAGCATATTTGTGCCCAATTAAGCTGAAAGAAGCAGAAATTAGCACAAAATGTGGAAATTATCTTAAAAAGCAGAAATTTGCAAAAACAGCTGAAAAGTAGCTAAATAGGCAAAAACTAGCTGAAATTACCAGAAGGAAGTGGAGAGAGCACATTTTTGCTGAAATAGGCTGAAAAAAATGAAATGAGTGCAAACAAATGTGGAATTAGCTGAAAAGCTTAATTTAACATAAACAGCTATAGCTGAAATAGCAGAGAAAGCTGAAACTTGCAGAAATTCATTCAACCTTTATTTAAACAGATAAGTCACATTGAGCCTCGAAGGCCCATTTACAAGTGAGATCTGTTGGACAGACAATAAAAGTGGTGAAAAATGACACATAAGGTTTGGAGACAAAAAATTCCTAACACATTTTTGACCTCTGCTTGAAGGTCAAAAATGTGGTAATGAAAAAAATCTCACACACAAGCACATAATGACACTGCTGTTGACACTGTTGGTTGAAGATTATTATTGTTTAATCTGTTTGTTGGAAAAAAAGGGGCAGATGTAATAAGATTTATTCTTCTTTCTGCTACCTTTCTTTTTTTTTTTTTAATAGTTTGTACATTATTATTTATGGTATTGTCTTGTATTGTTTCTTTTGTAAAAAAAAAAGAACAAATTTAATAAACATAAACATAAACATAATGACACTGCCATTACGCAGAGGGCGGGGGAGGGGGACTCAAAGGCGGTTGCAAGCCAGCCCGTACTGCAGAGTTCAGATAGAATCACTCAGTTCATGGAGATCTGGGGCCTCATGTATCAAAAACCTGCGTGGATTTCCTACTGAAAAGTGACGTACGGTGAAATCCAGAAAAGTGTCTACGCACAAAAAGATCCAGATTTATCAAACTGTGCGTACACCTGAATCCACGCACATTCCTTTTGTACATCACAATTGACGTGGAACTGAGCGCACGTGAGACACCTCCCCTGACACGCCTACATTTACATATGTTAAACAGATGCAAATTACTTCCTGCATGTGTGAAGGACATGTTTGTTTGATCCCTGCGCGATCAGAAATGATTTCTAGATTCGGGAAAATAATGAATTCAATATAATATGAGTGAGGACAAACATCCTAAGTAAGAATAGTAATAAAATGTGTTCATCATGCAAAGAACGAGTGATTGTCGGTATTTGTGTGCGCGCGCACCCTGCTGTGGTGCGCGAACCGGCTCATTCATTCATTCTGTGTGGAAATATTAACTTTGCGCACGAGTTTATTACCATTATTACTGTAAACACAGAGGAACTTACTTGGATGTTTGCTAGAACATAGATCTTTGTTTATGTAGATGATGTGAAGAAACGAGTCTGTGCGTCTTGGTGGAGACTTTTCATGACATGATGTTGGAGTCTCCAGACGCAGCGCGCGCCCCGCAGCCCTGTGCGCAGTCTGTCTGTGAAGCTTTTGCTCTCCTACAAGTTATATAAGGTGTACTTTCACGTGTCATTTTGGAGAAATCTACAATAAACGCAGATAATGAAACACCTCCAGCTGCCGTGTCGACACCGGTGAGGGTGCGCGCGCGCTCCAAGCGCGACCACTCAGCCTTTGGAATCATATGGATGAGACATTCCATTGGACATGATCCGGCTTTGTGTGGACTGGACTGCACAGTCCCGATCGACCTGCAGCTCCCTCTGTGGAACAGTTTGACCGCTGCTTCTGTATGCACGCGTGATGCACGGCTCCCCAGAGCGCAGCAGTAGTGCCAAACTGGAAAATTATTATTTCTGAAAACGGCTGATAAGCCATATCCTAGATCGGAAAACTATATCTGTTTCTAAATAAATGCTCTGCGTGTTACACTATTTATTATAACCTCCAGTAAGGCTGAATGAATCCGTTCCTGTTAAATTTATTTTTGGCACAACGTTGCGCGTCCTTTATTTCACTGCGTCATGTGGATGTAATACTTGTTAATCGTGTGTTTGGAGGGAATATTAATCATTTACACATCTTGAACTGTTAATAATAATAATAATAATAATAATAATAATAATAATAATGAATTCAATTTATAACGCACTTTTCATTAATGGAAATCTCAAAGTGCTACAAGGTGCAACATATTTGAATGTCAATAAGACAAATAATAAAACAATTAAAATCAACAACAGTATCAACTCAGATCAAAAGTAGAATCATGAGGAGGAAGAGTATGCTCGGTTGAAAAGAAAGGTCTTCAAGCCGCTCTTAAAGTCAACCACAGACTGTGGGGCTTCAGTTTCTCTGAAACACCTGTAAGTGTCGCCAAAGGAACAAGAACCACAGAAACGTGCGTACGCCTGCTCGGGAGCTTGCGTGGATATGTACCTGGATGCGCATATATTCACGTTCAGTTCAGTTTTGATACATACGGGCTTTTGCGTGGAAAGTGACGTGCGCAATGTTTTTGTGCGCACGCATGGTTGATACATGAGGCCCCTGTGCACACTCATGGCGGGGGGAACTGCCTAGGACAGTCAGAGGCGAGTCCTGAAATGATTACAGAATATTTATTCAGCTGGGCTCCTCTGAAAAGTCCGTGGAATTCCTCAGTAGAAGGGTTGGGAGGGGTGAGAGCGTCAAGTTTACAAAACTTCAGCAGGCGTGTTGAGATAAGATGGCCTGTCAAGGCCAGTCAGGGAGCCAAATTTCAGATAAACACAATTGTTTTGGGAACAGGCAGAACTTTAAAATGACATCTACCTTCAGTCTGTGTCGGTCCACTCGCTTCTCCACTGAACATAAGTGGATCTGCAGTGGAGGTGGTAAGTATGTAAGTAAGTAATTTTTATTTATATAGCACATTTCCCAGACATGAGTCACAAAGTGCTTCACAAGAGGAAAAACAAAATCATAAAATCACAGAAATAAAATCATAAAATCACAGAGATACTATACAAAAAGGTAAAACATAACTAGCTCTAAAAACAATGTACAAAGTTAACCAAACGCCTGTCTGAAGAGATGAGTCTTAAGACTGTTTTTAAATGCAGCTGTTGACTCGGAGCAGCGTATTGTTATAGGGAGAGCGTTCCAGAGCCTCGGAGCCACCACTTCAAATGCTCTATCGCCACGAGTTCTAAAATGAGTTCTCGGAACTGTCAGCAGTAGCTTATTGGAAGACCTCAGAGTTCTAGATGGACAAAGAGGCTTCAAAAGGTCCAATAAATATTTAGGAGCCTCACCATGTAATGCTTTAAAAGTTAATAATAAAATTTTAAAATGTGACCTAAAATGAACTGGGAGCCAGTGTAGAGAGGCCAGAACCGGAGTGATATGAGCTGTTCTGGGGGTTCTAGTCAAAAGCCTGGCTGCAGCGTTTTGCACAGATTGAAGGGAAGCTATGGAGGATTTACTAATCCCCACTAAAAGGCCGTTGCAATAGTCTAGGCGAGAAGAAATAAATGCATGGACAATCATTTCTAATTCCTTTTGTGATACAATAGCACGTAGCTTAGAAATATTCCTTAAATGATAAAAACTGTTTCGAGCTAACAATTTGCAATGATTGTCCATTGACAGAGAGCTGTCAAAGAGAACACCCAGATATCTGAGGTTGTTTTTGTTCGCAAGGTTTAAGAACCCAAGATGCTTCTTAATTTCAATGATTTTATCATCCGGAGCAACGATAAGCGTTTCAGTCTTGTTAGCATTTAGCTGCAGGTGGTTGTCATTAAGCCATATCTTAATGGCTGATAGGCAGTTACTGAGTTCAGTCAATTTATAGAATTCAGACAGTCGAAATGAACAATACAATTGAATGTCATCAGCGTACACATGGTATGAGACGTTACTAAAGCTATTTAAGATAAAGCCTAAAGTGGTCTCCAGCTACAAATACTTGGGTGTACACATGAGCGATGACCTCAGCTGGAGCAACAACACCACCAGCCTGATCAAGAAAGGTCATCAGAGACTCTACTTCCTCAGACGGCTGAGACGAGCTGGTCTGAGCAGCCCAGTTCTCACCTCGTTCTACAGGTGTGCAGTGGAGAGCATCCTGTGCTCCAGCATCAATGTGTGGCATGGAGGCTGCACAGTTGCAGAGAGGAAAGCTCTACAGAGAGTGGTGAAGGCTGCACAGAAGTCTGTTGGAGTCAGTCTCCCCACCATCACAGACATTTACACCTCCAGATGCAGGAAAAGAGCCACCTGCATCATGAAAGACCTCACTCACCCAGCACACTCACTCTTTGCCCCACTCCCCTCAGGACGGAGGTTGAGGAGCATTAAATGTAGAACCACTAGACTGAGGAACAGCTTCTACCCTGAGGCTGTTAGACTCATGAATAAATAATAATATGAATAAACACTGCAAAATATCACATCATGCTGATGCTGATCTGTTTTCTTGTTGCTGTGTTCATCTGTGACCATCTGCTCATACAGACTCGTGTTCGTGCTGCTGTTTATAATGATGTTTTTCTACTACATTAGGGCTTAGTGTATTACTAGTTGATGTTTTTCTTAGTTAATCCTAGGTGTTATTACTGTTTTTCTCTTGCATGTTGTTGGATGTAACTGGGACCCGGTGTACATAATATCGTTTTCATCACATGTACCACATGTGGTGCAAATGACAATAAAGACTCTCTGACTCTGACTCTCTGACTCTGACAAATTAAAATGACCAAACAAATGGAGCATGCCTCAGAAAATCCCCGAGATCTAATCCATTCAGCCAAAAGTCTGGTTTCTCGAGACATGAACCAAACCATCATGTAAGGCAGGCAGCCTGACCAGGTCCAGATTAGCCGCCAACGTCTTCCTTGTGTGTTGATAGACCAGGAACCAGCCAAATCCAAAAAGCAGGAACCAGTTATCATAAGTCCAATTAAATATGCGTCCTTAAGATCCACAGATGACAGCAGAGATAGACACATCATCAAGTCTTCTGTGTGGCTGCCCCCCGCCTGTGGAACTCTCTTCCTGACTGCCTGAGAGCCCCACAGTCACTGGTTGACTTTAAGAGCGGCTTGAAGACCTTTCTTTTCAACCGAGCATACTCTGCCTCCTCATGATTCTATCTTTGATCTTAGTTGATACTATTATTGATTTTACTTGTTTTATTACTTGTTTTATGGACGTTTAAATTCTGTTGCACTTTGTAGCACTTTGAGATTTTCATTAATGAAAAGTGTGTTATAAATTAAATTCATTATTATTATTATTATTATTATTATTATTATTATTATTATTATTATTAAGTCTTCCAAGTCGATGAGATATCCAGCTGTGTGCATGCCAACAGGGCAAATCTGCTCTCCTACAGCCTGTCTTCTTGTTGAAGAAATGTTATCATTGGTGTTGCGGGACCAACTGACCAAATAGACTGAAAAGGAGCAGAAATAAGTCAGAAGAAGCACAAAAATGTTTTAGCTAGCATAACGAATCTGAAAGGCGCACAAAACAGATGAATTTAGCTGAAAATAGTTGAAAAACAAGTTTAAATTTGCACAAGGAAGCTGAAAGAAGCTTAACCAGAACAAAATGTGAAAGCAGCAGTAAAAGGCAAACAGATTAAAGATGTGAAGGATGTAAAATGAGCTCAATTAATTTTCTTTGAGAAAAAGTAGCAGGAAAAAAATAAATATTTCAAAAAGCTAAAGTTGCACCAATACCGAAAGTCACAGCAGAATTGTCCTGAAAGGGCTGAACATTTTGATATATGATTTGTTGAAATACCATATTTTTTGGCCTACAAGTCATGTTTTTTGCATAATGTACATGCCCTGCGACTTATAGGCTGAAACGACATATTTACTGATTCCCCCCCTCCCATATTTATAAACCAATTTTTGTCTGAGATATGACTGTTTTAATTAATTCTGGCTGAAAAACAATTGAATAGTACCATTTTCAGCCACTAGATGGGAGCAAGGTAGTAGGGTATGGCATGCCGTTGAATCATGTAATAGATAAACGTGGCTATGATGACAAATTCAAAAAAAGTTCAAGACAAAAACAACTGGACTTTATTTATTATACTTTATACTTTATTGTTTTTGTCTTGAACTTTTTTGAATTTACCATGTCCTGGATGACTGAGAATTTTCACCTGCTATTAATGATATAATTGGCTTGCCATAGCCTTCCACCTTCATTCTGCTCGCTGCTTGGAGCAACTGTCAAACCAGCTGCACCGCCCCAGCTGCACCGCCCCAGTGAAATGCAAATAATTGTTTTTAGATGTTTAACTTGTTAATATCCGAAGAAATGTGGAGACTCTTCCCTCTGCGCATGCCCGCCGCCTCCGCAAATTGGGTTTTGAAATACGTACAGCTGATTGGGCTGATAAAGTGCATTTATCAAGGAAAAGTTAGACTGAGACATATAACTTTGAGCAAACAAATAATTGTTTTAAAGTGTTAATCTTGGTAATTCTTGTTAGAGTCCTCTCGTGCACACTCCTGCGGCCGCCATTTGGCATCCAATCGATTTTTGGCACAACACCGGCCCAAATTTCCAGGTTGTCAGCAGTGACACGTATAAACGCGACGTTTCAGCTGTGATGCATAATAGATGCAATGCATACGGTGAAGTGACATATTGTCAGAATGGCCGATGTGGCGTCGTCGCTTTGATCGCTACAGAATAGCGTCAAAGCTGGACGGAGAGAGCGGAGAGGTACAAGTCAACACACTTCTTTATGCCCTGGGAAGAGAGGCAGAGGCTATTTATGACTCGTTTGTGTACGAGAGAGTAAATGTGGCGGCTGATGAATATGAAGAAATCGTGGAGACACATCCTGAGTTAGATTACACAACGGTAATGGCGAAATTCAGCGACCAGTTTGTGCCAAGAAGAAATGTTATTCACAACAGAGCTTGCTTTCATAAAAGAGTGCAGAAAGCCGGAGAGCCTGTTGAAGCATTCGTCAGAAGCTTATATGAACTAGCACAAAACTGTGAGTTTGGAGGCACAAAAGACGAACAGATTCGAGACAGAATTGTGATTGGAATACTGGACCACAGTATTTCTGAAAAATTGCAGTTGGAGGCAGACCTCACGCTGGAACGAGCTATTCAGATAGCAAGGCAAAGTGAACAAATAAAGCAGCAGAGTGCTAGCTTGCGTGTCGAGCACATGGTCGACGCAATGAGTCAAGGGGGACGCCATTTTAAAACTTCAAAGAGCGACAACGACGCAAGATGGCGGCGAAAACCGGAGCCCAGTGAGCCCAAAGACCCCTTCACATGTTCACGCTGTAATAGACAACATGGAAAAACGCAGCCATGCCCAGCAAAGAACAAGAGGTGCCATAAATGCAATAAATTGGGACATTTTGAAATAGTCTGCAAAACAAAAATGCTGAAAGAGGTGACAGTAGTTTCTAACAATTCAGCAGAGAGTGACGACATGATTTTTCTTGGAGCAGTAACTAATGTTAAGCCAGCTATAATAGAACAGCCAGATTCAGAAAGTGAGTGGCTTGTAGAATTACCTATAAATGGCTGTACGGTCAGATTTAAAATCGACACAGGTGCAGACATAACAGTGATGTCGCTGACTACATTTAATAGACTGCTAAATAGCCCAAGATTAGTCACAGAAGCTAAAATGCCACTGGTCACCAGCCCTGGAGGTGAAGTCCACTGTGTAGGCAGGTTTATGGCCACAAGTCAGTTTAAAGGACAGAAATACAGATTCTGGGTCACAGTCATAAAGGGACCCTACGCTCATAACCAGTGGTGTAGTCTACATTTTTGTAGTGGGTATACTGTGCTTAGAGACAAAAACCTGTCCGGAGGACCTACCGGTACTTAATTTTTCCTTTTTCTACCTAGAGTACTGAGATGAATCAGGACATTTAGAGACAAAAATGCAATGTAGTGCAATGTAATTGACAATTTATTTTGAATTTTAAGCATATTTAACATTGCAAAATGTCTGTGATGCTTACATTTTAATAAATGCACAACAAACCTGAGCCTGATGACTGGATCTTGAAGGAGGCCCACTCCTCCGATATGGAGACCCTCTTTTCAGTCAGGACACCAGTTGACGTTATGGTACTGCAAACAGCACATCCTGCAGGAAGTAAATAAAAATTGTCATAATTGTATATTTTTTAATATTTCCTGATACCAGTAATAATACTAGAATCTACTGATTCACTAGACTGTAAGCATGTGTCGACAATTACATTCATTATTACCTTTCATTATTACTTGCATACACTTTTGCATTATGACCAACTAAAACGTGAAAATGAAATGATCACACACACACACACACACACACACATATATATAATTTCTCATGTAATATACTGTACTAAACTTTTGAAAGATATGATTATCAGACTATTTTAAAATTATCAAGTCATAATATGTTAATGTTGGAAATATATCAATTAAACCTTATATACAAATTGGTTCCCATATTTTTTTATATTTACCTAATTTTTTGTTCCTCCATTCCAACCAGGGATGTCTGTTTTTAAATTCCCGAGCCTGACTTTCACTCCACAAGGCTGGCCAATTTGGATCTAAAAATGAAACAAGGAGTTTTAAAACAGAGTAAAAAGCATAGCATTTTGTTGATTATTGGAGTGACAGACTTTGTCACAAACAAATCATTTTTATATTCAAATATTTATTTATATGAAATGTTACTGTAAAATTCTGGACAGTAACCGTGTTTCCATCAAGGTTTCTTGATGCGCATTTTGGAGTTTGGCATCAGAAAAGGTCGATAAAAACATGCAGTTACTTGCTGCTTGAGCTAGCTTCAGCTAACTTGTACTAGCCAACACTTACCTGGGGAAATGCAGATATCAACCTCATTATGGCTGGTTTCGGCCGTCGAACTGGTAGGTTCTTCTAATGTTGTCTCTGTAGCTTCGGGTTCAGCTGGTTTATAAAAACATTCAAAAAGTGTAGCTTGTTTCCTTTTCATTTTGAGTCTGTCGTCGTTAGCGAAAATGCTCTACCTACACCGTCTGTCCCCTGCATCCCGAGCAGCCAATCATAAAGGAGCTTCTTAAGAAACCAATCACAGAGCAGAGAACTATGGTAGTGAGCTCAGCTCAGCCAATGGCTGTGAGCCTCACGTACAACAGAGGAACACGAAACCATGGCAACCGCGAGAGTTGCGGCGCAGTGAAGAGTCCTTATGAGCAGCGAACATAATTTATCTTTATGCAACGCGTGTTTGTTGTCACGTTACGTATCATTGGGCACATTTAAGTGGTTATACGGAAATCCCCAAGCTTTTCTAGTGGGTATACGGCGTATACCTGCATATCACGTAGACTACACCACTGCTCATAACCTGTTGGGAGGTAGTGTAGCTAGGAAGATGGGTTTAGTCAGAAGAATTAATAATATTAATATAGACCTCTTAGAGGATGTTTTTGGAGAAATTGGCCTGCTAAAATGCGACCCGGTAAAAATAGAACTGAGAGCAGATGCAGAGCCCTACAGCCTGACAACGCCACGACATGTCCCATTTCGTCTCCTTTCTAAGGTTGAGGCAGAACTGAAAAGAATGCTAGATTTGGGCGTCATAGAAGAGGTTACTGAGCCTACTGATTGGTGCGCCCCAATGGTTCCTGTTGAAAAGAAAAACAGTGGCCAAGTAAGAATTTGTGTGGATCTAAAACGCTTAAACAAAGCAGTGAAAAGAGAGCGTTACATTTTACCAACTTTGGAGGACATTGCCCCAAAGCTGGCAGGAGCTAAGGTGTTTTCAACCTTAGACGCGTCATGTGGTTTCTGGCAGATCCCTCTGGATGCAGAGAGCAGAAAACTGACATTTATAACCCCCAGTGGTAGATTCTGTTATAAGCGGCTACCATTTGGAATCACGTCAGCTCCAGAAATCTTTCAAAGACAGTTGTCCTCACTGTTAAGTGACCATGAAGGTGTTGTCGTAGTCATGGATGACATTCTTGTTTATGGACAGACTAAAGAGGAACATGACAACCACCTGAATGCAGTTTTGAAAACCATCAAAAACAGCGGCTTGAAGCTGAACAAAGCAAAGTGTCATTTCAGCAAAGCAGAAACTCGTTACTTCGGTCACATCATCAGCGGTGAAGGAATAAAACCAGACCCGACGAAAGTGGAAGCCATCACAAAGATGCAGAGTCCCACAAATGTGGAGGAGCTCCGTCAGGTCCTGGGCCTGATTAACTATGTGGGGAGATTCCTGCCAGACCTCTCCACCAAGCTACACCCGATCACCAGTCTGCTACGACGAGAGAACAAGTGGGTATGGGACGACACACAAGAACAGGCGTTTAAAGCTGTTAAAGCCATGTTGGTGTCAGCCCCAGCTCTTGCATATTATGATGCAAGTAGAAAAACTGTTATCAGCGCAGATGCAAGCAGCTACGGCTTAGGAGCAGCTCTACTACAAGAACACGAGGATGGATTAAAGCCCGTGGCATTCTGCTCCCGCACGCTGTCTGATGCAGAGAGAAGATACTCTCAAATCGAAAAGGAGTGTTTAGCAGGTGTGTGGGCGTGTGAGCGATTTGCACGCTACGTTCAGGGAATGGACAGTTTCGTTCTGCAAACAGACCACAAACCACTTGTACCACTCATAAACACTTATGACCTGGACAAAGCCCCTCCAAGGTGCCAGAGACTCCTGATGCGGCTTTTAAAGCTCCACTGACATGATTTTCTAACTTTTCAAAAAATGGCACAACATATATAAATATTAAGATTGACCCCTGACCGTTTTTGCTAAAATAATGTGAAATGAATGAAAATTCCTCTCAAAAATAGTTTAAAATTAGCGCCGTTTTTTTACACGGTAAATTCGGGTTTTTCCGGTCACGTGATTGTAACGTCAGATAAAGAACTTTGCTCCAACCGCACATTGAATACAATGGACAAAAATATAAACGCATCCGTCGAATTTAGCCATTTAAAACTGTAGATATTAGCGATATGGCTTCAGTTCGTGAAGAAGAAGTTATTTTGAGTGATGAACAACAAACAGCAAAGTTCCTTTTCGCCGTGTTGCTTGTTTTGTTTTCAGGAGAGGTTGCACATCCATGAAGTGAGCACCAGATGTCAGCAAAGCTACCGTGAACTCTTACAGAGCTCCGTAATGGAGAAATATATAAACGTATCCGTCGAATTCAGCCATTTAAAACCGTAGATATTAGCGATATGGCTTCAGTTCGCGAAGAAGAAGTTATTTTGAGTGATGAACAACAAACAGCAAAGTTCCTTTTCGCGTGTTGCTTGTTTTGTTTTCAGGAGAGGTTGCACATCCATGAAGTGAGCACCAGATGTCAGCAAAGCTACCGTGAACTCTTACAGAGCTCCGTAATGGAGAAATATATAAACGTATCCGTCGAATTCAGCCATTTAAAACCGTAGATATTAGCGATTTGGCTTCAGTTCGCGAAGAAGAAGTTATTTTGAGTGATGAACAACAAACAGCAATGTTTCTTTTTGCCGTGTTGCTTGTTTTGTTTCCAGGAGAGGTTGCACATACATGAAATGAGCACCAGATGTCAGCAAAGGGCCCACTTCATGAATGTGCAACCTCTCCTGAGAAAAAAACAAGCAACACGGCAAAAAGAAACATTGCTGTTTGTTGTTCACCACTCAAAATAACTTCTTCTTCACGAACTGAAGCCAAATCGCTAATATCTACAGTCTTAAATGGCTGAATTCGACGGATACGTTTATATATTTCTCCATTACAGAGCTCTGTAAGGGTTCACGGTAGCTTTGCTGACATCTGGTGCTCACTTCATGTATGTGCAACCTCTCCTGAAAACAAAACAAGCAACACGGCAAAAAGAAACATTGCTGTTTGTTGTTCATCACTCAAAATAACTTCTTCTTCACGAACTGAAGCCAAATCGCTAATATCTACGGTTTTAAATGGCTGAATTCGACGGATACGTTTATATATTTCTCCATTACGGAGCTCTGTAAGAGTTCACGGTAGCTTTGCTGACATCTGGTGCTCACTTCATGGATGTGCAACCTCTCCTGAAAACAAAACAAGCAACACGGCGAAAAGGAACTTTGCTGTTTGTTGTTCATCACTCAAAATAACTTCTTCTTCACGAACTGAAGCCATATCGCTAATATCTACAGTTTTAAATGGCTAAATTCGACGGATGCGTTTATATTTTTGTCCATTGTATTCAATGTGCGGTTGGAGCAAAGTTCTTTATCTGACGTTACAATCACGTGACCGGAAAAACCCGAATTTACCGTGTAAAAAAACGGCGCTAATTTTAAACTATTTTTGAGAGGAATTTTCATTCATTTCACATTATTTTAGCAAAAACGGTCAGGGGTCAATCTTAATATTTATATATGTTGTGCCATTTTTTGAAAAGTTAGAAAATCATGTCAGTGGAGCTTTAAGATTCAACGTGGAAGCAGAGCACGTTCCAGGCAAGCAGTTGGTAGTAGCCAACACCCTATCCAGGAGGCCATAGAGACACGTGAGTGATGAGACTACAGATCACATTGTACAAGCACATGTTGAATCAGTTATGGTGAATGCACTAGTCTCATCCCAAAGACTCTCAAGGATCCGTGAGACAACTCAGCACGATCACGAACTGCAGCAGATTATAAAGTTCATCAGGAACGGATGGCCGCCAAGAACAGCGATGAACTCATCTCTTCATCGTTACCATTCAGCACGAGCACATCTCTCAGAAGCTGATGGTTTGGTGTTATTCGAGGACCGGCTGGTCATTCCTTCTGCGCAGAGAGCTGAGGTGCTGTCAGAGATACACAAAGGACATCAAGGACTAACACGGTGCCGGGCACGCGCCAGGATGGCAGTGTGGTGGCCGGGCATCAGTGCTGAGATTAAACAGACTGTGTCAACATGTAAATTCTGCATTGAACACAAACCAACACAGAGGCACGAACCTCTCCTGACTTCTACTCTACCAGGGGGCCCTGGCAGCGCATAGCAGCAGATCTGTGCGAGCATGAGAGTAAGAATTATCTCATTGTAACGGACTATTATTCCAGAATACAAGCCAGTAAAAAGCAGTTACTAAGCTAACACATTAGAGTCCTATTTTTTTTTATTCTTGTTCAGTTCTTTAGTTTACTTTATTGCAGTTGAATAGCTCAGTTTGCTATATATATATAGATAGCTATATAGATATGAAAATCATTGACCAACAGGCTAAAAAAAAATCCTACAAACAACAACGTTTAGCTAAAATGTCTAGATCAGGGGTCTGCAACCATTTGGAGACATCTC
Source organism: Garcialebias charrua (assembly GCA_038048925.1). Lineage (NCBI taxonomy): Eukaryota > Metazoa > Chordata > Actinopteri > Cyprinodontiformes > Rivulidae > Garcialebias > Garcialebias charrua. The sequence continues at coordinate 16,101 of JBBPBX010021805.1, read as the reverse complement.
GTCTAACATCCAGCAACGTGACCAAGATAAAAATGCCTAAAATAATCACAAACTACATAAATGGATTGATATTGATGATATGTTGTAATAACTGTACGATTATGACACATTTAGGAGTAATAAAACATTAGGATGTATCAGATTGTTTACGGATTGCCTACCGTGCATGTACGAAGAACAACTTGGATGATGCAAAATGGAGGACAGCTTTTTCTTCTTCTTCTTGTTCAAGTTTTACGGCAGTTAGTAACCAACTTAAAGGGCATTACCGCCATCTACTGGTGGAGGACATTGTTTCACATAACTTTTATGAAAACCAATCATATAAAATTTAAAGAATATAATCTTGTTTTATATCTTTGATTATTTAAACAATAATTTAAACAATGTTAGTAAGTATTAACTAATTACATTCAATACAGTTGATATTTGATTAAATTATTAAGATAATATTTTATTTTAATGCATATATATTAAAAATACGAGTTTTTAAATAAAATCTAATAGATTTAAATGCATAAAAATTACTTATGCCTTGAATCATTTCTGTGAGTGTACAAACAAAGTCCAGCTGTTTTTGACTTGAACGTTTTTTGAATTTATCATGTCCTGGATGACTGAGAATCTTCACCAGCATACAGTCTAATACATCACAAGTACAAAACTTATTCCTGCCTTGTTCTGTCTGAGATTCTGACCCATTCTGACTTCCTCAAATGAAAAAGTTGGTTTTTATCAGTTTTAAATTTGTTTTAAGTCAGTTTTATAGAAACTCACAGTTTAATACACCATATTACAGTATTATACATTATTATTGTTTAGTGTATGTCTTAGATCCTTGTATACTGTTTCTTTTTATACTTTAAATTTTTACTATTTTGGGGTGTAACTGGGATCTTACACAGTTTCGTTCCACCTCATGTACCACGTGTGATGAGAATGACAATAAAGAACCTTGAACCTTACAGGGGGAGGTGAAAAGGGTCTCCAAGCAGCTGTCCACTCCACAAGCCTTATAATCACAAATAACACTGTAATATAATTCATAATGACCTTAAAGTAATAAAAGTAGTATAAGGGTGTCAGTGCAGTAAAACAACGGTATCAGGAAGCAGATCAATAAATATAATCACAAGTGGATGATAAATAAATAAAAATTCTAACATGAGTTTTACTTGTAAATACCGAGGTGGATCCAGAAGATGTGGCTCCTTCAGGGGAAAAGAACGAGTCACTTTAAACAGGTCAGGTCCTTGTTTTCATTAAATAATCTTAAATGAGTATACAGTGATTAAATAAGTGGATACAGTATACAGTATGTTACTAGTATTCATCTTATAGGCTAGGAGACTGATCAAATGCTGAGTTTTACTCAAAAACGGACTAAAACAACAATTTAAGCAAATCCCAAAATTTAAGAAAATAAGCATGGAAATGAGACATTTTTATTAACTAGATTTATAATGCACATCAAAACAAAGAAAGTTAGATTTGCTTGAATTGCTGTCAACTGAACTGGCGCATCCAGTTTAATTAATTTTTTACCTTTAATATCAGGTCAGAATCAGAGAAAAACTATTTGTTTACACATCCTATCAGTTACTGTTTTACAGTGTAATTTATCTGGGCTGTGTTGGTGAAATAGGAGATTTCAAAGCACTTGAAGATGTAATATCTGCAAAATGTATTGATTGTGGTGGGCATTACAGTGGACACACTGCCACCATCTGGTACAACGCATCCTTTTTCCTGCTGCATGCTTCAACACAGCTAAAACTACTGTTATATGTAATATATATATATATATATATATATAAACACTTTGAGTTTACATTTGTCCTTATTTGCTCCTATAATGCAATCAATTTGATACAAATTTCTTGTTTTGTATAAGGAGATCCTGTGCAGTTTTTAAATAAAACATTCAGTTTTTAGTTTGCATTTCAAAATTTAACCAGTGTTGGATGAACAAAAAAAAAAATCTGATGTTTAATTGAAAGGATTAGATTTTTCTATACAAAGGAACATAAATTACAAAGTTCTGCGTGCACACTGAAGAGAAAATCAGCACCGTGAATAAAATGTATTTTCACCTTTGACTCAGATCATGATGTAATGTGCTCACATTATTAATTCAAACTGTTTATTTGCTCAGTTTCATTAGCAGTATTTGTTGTTTGTGGGTGGATATAGTGCAGCTTTAGTGGGGGCTGCATCTCTGACATGCATTTATTCAGTTTTTCATTTGCTTATTTGTAAAAAAAATTATTTCTGTAGGACTTTTTTTTTCAGGAATGCAATAACAACAGCAATTTTGCATGTTTTTTTAAGCAATTCAGCATTTTTTTAATTAAAAACTTGTGGATTTTGTTTTCCCAAAAAGTGGTCAACTACAGCTAAGGGCACCAAATGTCCAATATTTTAAACATCAATAAAAAGTATTTGTAGCTCAGCTTTAAGATCAAAGTGAACTTAAAGCATTCACAGTGATGTATTCAGAAAAAGAAAAAAAAACTGAGATAAATTTAGAGGGCTCTGTAAGTTGCCATTGAATGACTCATTTACCAGCTCCGATGGTTATTTTTACTGTTTAGCTTTAAAAAAAAAAAAAATGTTTCCAAGGGTACAGGCTTTTAGAAAAAGCTCTGAGTCCTAATATATTTGACTTTCTCTTGCTATAAACCCTTTCTGTCTGAGAGTCTCCAAGGAAACATCCACCCTTTTATCTCCTGCAGCGTCACTCCTTCACATATCTTTTTGAACATGCACAAAGTAGCTGATAATGAGACGGGTTCTTGTTAGGAATTTGTAAATAATCTCTCCTTCCCTTGTGTCAGACGCACACAGAGCAGTCTCTCTGTGCCTCATGCTTTTATGTCATTAAACACAAAGCTGGTTAATGTTTGCCCTTGCTCCAGAACACCTGTATACTGTAAGTGCGTTTCAATTGGACTTGATTGTTTGTGTAGGCAGCAGCAATTATGTTCAGCTAAATGTGATGGCATGACTTTATTTCTGAGCGCTGCTGTTGTTTGCATGGTTATTATTGGCAGTATGTGTGTGTGCATGTGTGTGGTGGTGGTGGTGGGGATCTCTGGGGTTATTGCAGTGTCCCTTTTTTTGCTATTTCTGAGTGCAAATGTGGAGTCTATTTTCGCGGTTGCCATGGAAACAATTGTATTTGTGGTGGTGGCAGTGATTGGTGCTGCAGGCCGAGCGAGACTGTGCTATTTTTGTCGCAAGTCAACACCTGATACGCGTGCTCCCACATTCACCGTGCACACACACACACACACACATGTCAAGATGTGCAGCAAACTTACAGTTCAAATGGATGCCACATCCCTGCAGCTTTAGTTTACCTAAATGTGAAGGTTTGAGAGGCATCATGTGGCTAAAGTATGTTTCTCCTCTCTCCTCAGTGGTACAAGACATCTTAATACACCTTCACCATGACAACCGTAGTAAGTAAAGTGCTGTCTGGCAAGCCCTTCTACCCATCACGCTCTAAAGTTTTGTTTTGAAAGAGTACGCCGAAAAACAGGCGATTACGTTTGCTTGCAAAAGCAGTCATGTTTTCCTTTAGGAGTAGAATTCATCTGTATTGGCGACACCATAGAGCTGACTCAAACACTGATTTATGTCATTAGTTTTTGGTATTTTTCTTTTTTATCTGACTAGGTTTTTAATAAAAACCCAGGTACTGAGCTATAATTTGGCGTGGTAGTAGCTGAGACTTGTCTTCCAACCACATTCCCCAACACAACAAACCAGCGTCAACACGCAGTCGTTTACAATTATTTCTGCTCCTGAAGCAGTTTGCATTCAAATTTATACAATCAATCAGATATTATTCAAGCTTAATTTATTACCAACCGATAAACTGCACAATATTTAACCCAGAAGAGATCAAATACTAAATGTTTCCATAAACAGCCGGTGAAATAATTTTCTCAAACAATGAGCAAAAGCTGCTGCCAATGAAAATGTGATTTTCAATGGTCAAAGGGATGCAAGATGTGATTTCAGTCAAATGCAAATGTTGTGTGTATTATTCTGGGGGAACTTTGCAAATGCAAATGAAACGCACAGGACTCAGCAGCTCCATGCCCACTCCTTCAGCAGAGTAGCCTTATCCATAATAACCCAGATTTCATTGTGCTCCACAGATGAAGCAATGAGATGAACCGTATGTGAAAAAGATCACCGTGGCAACAAGAGTCCCTGTTTGAGAAGCTGGTTGTGTGGAGGCTGAGGCCTGGCCTAATCAATGCCTCACAGTCTCAGGAAAGCACGAGACACTTTATGTCCATGAAAGGGCTAATTGAATTATTATCGACAATGTGGATAAATTGATAGAGAAGCTAGGAATGTGGGAATTAGATAGAGACTGAAGCATTCAAGGGTTTATGACCATAAGGTCATGCAGAGGTCGCTCGTTCCAATCAATGAGAGCAGAGTATATTGGCTTTGGATGAGAGACCAAGAAAATGTGACTTTTCGTGAATAGTAACATCAGAGCAAAAGATACTAATGTTTTACCCCTCAAAAATCACCTGCACACAGCTAAAATTAACAAAAGTCTACCTAAAAGAATGCAAAACACCAGCTAAAAGTAGCAGCTATCATAATATAGCTAAATGCAAGCTAAAAGTATAAAATGCTAGTTAAAAGCTAAGACTAAGAAAATGCTAGCTAATTTAACAAATGCTAGCTTAAAACAAAAAAAAGGCTAATTAAAAATAGCAAAATGCTAGCTAAAAGTAGTAAAAAGGCTAGCAAAGATAGAAAGGCTAACTAAAAGTTACCCAAAAAAAAAAAATGCTAGATTAAAACTAAAAGTAGCAAAAGGCAAGTTAAATATATAAGTTATATGCTAAAAAAAATAGGAATTTTTTACCAGTAGTTAGAAACTAAAAATATCAAAAGGCTATCTAAAAAGATCTAATAAAAAGCTGAAAGTACCAGTATCAAAATGCTAGTTAAGGGTAACAACAACAACAAAAACACTGGCTAGAATTAAAAGCAGAAAAATGCTAGCTGAAAGTTAGCAGTGGCAGCAAAATGCTACTGTAATGAATTGCTAGCGAAAATTTAAAAGTAGACTAGCAAAGAGGAATAAAGCACTAGCTGAAATCAAAAAGTAGCAAATGGGCAGCTAAAAGCTAAATGCTGCAAATCAGAAGCTAAAAGTAACAACACAATAGATAAAAGCTACAAGAAAAAAAACTTGACTGGTTCTTATTTGGCTTAAAATCATTTAACACAGGCCTGTTTATGCTTGTCTCGTAACATGGAAGAGAAGGGGGCGAACATCCTCCTGGGGGTGGTGGTGGTCATGGTGTGGGCTGCAGAGTACAGTCTGGTTGGTTGGATCAAACTTTCTGATTAAATGTAGGGGTTACCGTGAATATAGTTTCTCTTTGCAAAAGCCGAAATGATCATACATTTGGGCTTTTTCAAACATCATATACACCTTAAAACTGTCATCTAAATAAAGAATTATCACATGTCTGGCAACACTAAAGTCCACAATGTGTCTACCGTTAAAGTAACATTTATGGTGACAACTATATTGTTGAGTAAACAAATTTGTCTGATAACTGTTAGAAGTAAGTTAATGTTGATCATTTAAACTTATAAAACATGCAACAATAGAAAACCTTCCCAGAAAACATGCCACCCATTTTTGTTTCAGGATTCCTGGCACAGACAATTAGTTAGTATTATTATTAAATCTGCTTACCTCATTCAGCTTGTAGAAAAAACCTGATTAAACACTTGCACAGAAAATATATACATTTTCTTTGGTTACATCATTGTCAAAAACAGTGCAATATAACATTAAACATTTAATTCTACTGAATAATGAAAGAAAGTCATAAACTGTTAATTTATTTGGCTTGGCCATTGTAGTTCTGGAGACCTGGCTTGGCTCAGTCCACTTCTGTTTAGTGACCTTTTGCAAAAACACACTTGGAGGGCCTCATCCATTTGCCTGTGTGGACACTGGTCCTTTAAATGCCAAGCTTATGACTAGTTTTTGTTGTTGTTGATCTAATCACTGTATGAGCTGTTTTTTAAAACAGTTTTCAGTAAAATAAGTTACCTTATACTTTTTAAATTCTTTTGTTTTTTTGTTTAAATTTCTTTAAGTTTTTAAATTATTTTATTTTTAGTTCAAATTTCTTTTAAGTTTTTTAATTATTGTACTCTACTGCCCACAAAAACTCGTAAAGATGAGCCTAAGTTGTCACAATGGCCGCTAATTGGTGAGGGCCCAGAGCGATAGTTACGTTTTCCTGCCATATCTTTAGACACTGAGGTTTTTTCGTACTATTCATCTGTTTAAATATTGGAACAGTTCAAATGATAAAAAGGGCAGACTGTTAGAAGTAAGTTAATGTTGATAATTTAAACTTATAAAACATGTACTTTGCAAATATAGCTCCATCTGTGTTCACTCCCTGCAAAAGTATTTGTCTTACACAATAACGTTGTTTACTGAAAAACAGAAACACTAAAGAATGTTTCAGTTCTTTGTTTTAAGACCTGCTGTTCCTGTCTTGGTCAAAAACTGACCACATCTATTGTTTGAAGCTGTCTGAACTGGTTCTGTTGTAAACTGCCCACCCACCAAGTGAATAAAAGGTGCATGCAGGCTTGTACAAAGCGGACTTCGTTCTCAGCCTGTTTTATGAGACGATTTCCCAACTTTGCAAAGTTCTATACCAAATGGCAACTCTTGTTTCTTGTGTAATCATTTTTGTAGAAGCTTCAAAGTTGGTTTAAAACCCATCAATAACAATCCACTTTTTTGCATGATGAAAATTTAGCATCAACACTCACATCAACACGGGTTTAAATTAATTTGTTGAGAAAGCGTAAATGTTGAACTTGTATAAGGCTAACAGCATAAACACAGGAAATTAAAGAAAACTAAATTAGCATGAGCGCTAACTTCTGTTACCCTGAACAGATCATCTTGACCAACATCAAGCAGCCCCTACAGAAATGACTGAAATCATTCTGACAATGTTGATTACATTAATTTCCATGCACCCATGATCAGAGTTCTTGCATAATTGTTTAATTTAAAAGTGATTAAAATAAACATTTAACAAAATGAACACTAGGACCCTGTGGAGGAAGCAGCTCTGTTAGCTCCTGTTTCTCACAGCCTCCTGCTCCATCTCTGGTCACTGAGTGTGAGTGGAGGGGGAGGAAGCTGAGAGGGAGCTGGTGTCTTCTTTGCGAGCGTTTACATCAGCATCCTTTCAGAAGAACCCCTGCCTCCACAGCTGTAGTCATCCAGGGTAAAGGATGCACAGGCAGACCAAGGGACGGGGAAAAGAGGCTGGCTCCTACCATGGGAAAAGCCTCAGCATCATTTATAAGGTACAGTGATTGATTTCCAGTGTGATGCTCAGCAGTGGGATCAGAAGCAGCTTTTTCCTCCTCAGAGAGGAAAGCAGCAGACAGATGCATCAGGAAATATTCTGATTCAAGTACACAGTGCTCTCTTTCTGTTCTGTAGTCTCTGGTTCTCAGCAAATCCTCTCGCTTTGCCAATTTCCGCCTGTCTGCTGATTATATTCTGCTGAGTGCAACAGATTCATCTACTTAAACTGCACTTTTATATTTAAAGAATGTGGCCTGCCTGCATGTTGCTCTGTTGCATTAATGATAAAGGTAGAAAAGAGTAACCGGACTAGATTCAGCTGAACTGGGAGTAGCTCTGTGTGTGTGATGAGACATGTTTTTTTTTTACCCACATATTTGTGGTGTTTTCATACACAGAACAACCCAACCTTTTCTTGCATCTCTGGCAGACAAAATAAATCATCAGCAGCCAAATGAGTAAATCCCTCGTCAAACGTCCTTTTGCAAGCTTTAAACACGTTTCTCATTCAAAACACTGAGTTCACACGAGGAGTCGTTGGCAGACTTTCTATGCTGGTGACCATCACAGTAAAATTAGTATAAAAGTGCAGGGCTTTTTTTCAAATTTAAAGGCTTTTATTTTGTAATTCATACAGATGTAGTATATTCTAAACAAAAGCTGCCGTGCTGGTACCTTTTCATTGATAGGATTAGTTTTGGTAAACTAGCTTGCATACATGCTTTGAGAGGATGTATGCTTGAAAAGTAGATATTATCTGCTAATTGACCACTTTATTGATTATAAACGATAAAGTTTTGGCTAAAGGCAGTGTCATCATAGCGGTGCAAAAGTTGTTTTAAACATTTTGGCTGAGCAGGATATTCCAGATTGTCTGTGCTGTTTAAAAAGCGTTTAATGTTTAAGTTTGGAATGATAATAATTAATGGAGTTATTTAATAAGAGAGCTGGTTTTGGGTTATTGGATTATTTGCACTATTTTTAATAAATCAATCAAGTTTATTTGTATAGTACATTTCAGCAAAAAGGCAGTTGAAAGTGCTTTAAATCATAAAAACACTAAATTAAAAGTTAAAAAAAAAATTTAATAGAGATTTAAGGAGCTAATCTGAAATTTCTTTCATGAATTTTCTTTGATAAGAGTTGCAAATAAAGAAAAACTTAAAATAGAAAAAAATCTGACTTTTTATCCTGTGATGTTTTGTCGTTGTAGGGCGGGATGTGACTGCAGATAAGAAGTTTTTTTTTAACAATCAGGAAACATAAAACCTGAACCTCCTGACGATCTCGACGTCACCATTTGGGCTGCAAGGAAACGTTTGAGCCTCTGTTTTTTTTTTTTTTTGGGCTGCACTTCCTGGCTTTGAAGGATGGGTGATGGGCCCGTGACTGACCCTGCCCGCCTGCCTCATCCCGCCCTTCGATGGAGTCGACGTGGAACTCCTCCCAAACACCTCCTCAGTCCACTTCCAACACGTCTGCCTCCTCTCTGTCCGAGGGCTGGGCTCTGTCCCAGTCACTAGCCCTGCTGGCAATGCTGCTCATGGACCTGCTGGCTGTGGTGGGTAACGTGGCTGTCATGGCCGTCATCGCGAAGGCCCCCCAGCTCCACAAGTTTGCCTTTGTCTTCCACCTGTGCGTGGTGGACCTCCTGGCGGCCCTGGTGCTGATGCCGCTCGGCATGCTCTCCGGCCGAGCGTTTTTCGGCGAGGCTTTGTGCAGGAGCTACCTCTTTCTCAGCGTGTGCCTCGTCAGTGCTGCCATCCTCTCCATCTCGGTCATCAACGTGGAACGGTACTATTACATCATCCACCCCATGCGCTACGAAGTGAAGATGACGGTCGGCCTGGTGGCCTCCGTGTTGGTGGGAGTGTGGGTCAAAGCTCTGGCCATGTCCGCTCTGCCGCTGCTCGCGTGGTTCCTGCAAAGCGGCAGAGCTCCTCTTCTGGAAGGTAGCGGCGTTGGGGGAGGAGGCGCCATTCCATCACCCCCCGCTCAGGGTCACAGGCGCTGCTCGTTGCACTGGACTGGGGGTGGGTCCAACCGTTTGGCCTTCATGGCCCTCTTCGCTCTGGTGTACTTCCTGTGTCCGCTGCTGCTCATCCTTGTTGTGTACTGCAACATGTTCAAAGTGGCTCGGGTAGCCGCCATGCACCACGGACCCCTTCCTACTTGGATGGAAACGCCCCGTCGCCAGAGGTCAGAGTCCCTCAGCAGCCGGTCCACGATGGTTACCAGCTCTGGGACGGGTACTGGGACCGACAGAGCGACTCCACAGCGACCCTTTGGGGGAGGAAAGGCTGCAGCGGTGCTAGCAGCAGTAGGTGGGCAATTTCTTTGCTGCTGGCTTCCCTACTTCACTTTCCACTTGTACTCGGCACTGGCTGCCAGCCCACCTGCTGCACTGGCCTCCTTGGAGGAGGTGGTCACCTGGATTGGCTACTTCTGCTTCACCTCTAACCCCTTCTTTTACGGCTGCCTGAACAGGCAGATCCGCGAGGAGCTGGGCAAGCACGTGCCCTGCTTGTTTCGCAGAGCCGGGCTCGACGTGGAGGACAGGCTGCCGAGCCGTGAAGGATCCATAGAGGAGAACTTCCTTCAGTTTCTTCAGGGCACCGGCTGCAATTTGGATCCTCCGAACTCTCGCAGCACTTCCAGTCCTAAGGGGGAGGCCTGCTGCCCCGTGGCCCAGTGCCAGCTGGCTGAGACAGCGCAGCCCATACCCAGTGACTTCCGTATCCCTGGACAAATAGCAGAGGAGACTTCAGAGTTTATTGAGATCGAACAGGCAAAAAACAACCACATATTTACAGAAAATTAACTTTTTATCACCTTTATGCTGTAAAAAGTACCTTAGAGGAGATGAAGTGTTTCAGGAAATTGTTTTTCCACTTCTGGTGAAAGTTGACAAAAAGTTTTGTGTGTTTTAGCATCCTAAGTTTTGACTCATAGTGAAAGGCCGTTTGGATTCACCTAACTGACGAACAAGAAAAGAGAAATTACGTCCGCTACGTTTAAAATTAGCTGCACTTTTGTTCCTACACAGTAAATGTTGGGTTACCGTATTTTCTGGAATATAGGTTGCACCTACGTCAAAATGTGGACTGTGTTTAGCTCTGCTGCAAATGTCTGCCACAGGAGCGCACAGCAAGGCTTTTAAGAAGATTAACACTTAAAAACAATTATTTGTTTGATAAAAATTATAGCAAATATGTGTCTGAGCTGAACTTTTCTTTAATAAATGAATAATTTTAGCAGGATAAACACCTAAAATATATATTTGTTAGCTGACATTATTGTAAGAGTGTGTCTCAGTTTAATTTTTGTTAATAAATGATTACAAATCAGCTTATTTTATAAAAAGCCATAAATAGGTCGCACCTGAATATAGGTCGCAGGGCATGCAAAAATGATAAAAAGCCGCAACCTATATTCCGGAAAATACGGTAATTTCTTCAAGTCTTTTAAATAACAAAAAAATGTAATTTTTAATTTTATTTTATGGTTTTAAACTTTTTTGCGAAGTTGTAATTAACAAATGGTAACGCTTGCTGAGATAAACTCAAAAAGTGACAGTTATTATGCAGGTGTGTTTAATTATTATTTTTATTTTTTTAACTTTTAAACCTAAGACACATTTTGTTTTTCTACGTCAGAAACAGTGGCAAAGTTAATCATTAAAAAAAAATTAATTTTAAAGATAACAGCAATAAAAATACACTAAATAATTACTTGTTTGGCTTTCATTAGCCAACTGATAGTTTCCGGTTTAAAGTCTGATAGCAAAGCACCAGGTGTACATATTTAGGTCTAAACTCTCATAGAACATAGAAGTTGTTCAACTTTTCATTTGACAGATTTTCTCCATTTGCAAAAAATAAAATTTAAAAAGCAGCTGAGATTTGATGTGTCTCAGTTTATAACTCAGCTTCAGGGTCATCAAACTTTCAGTGTATTTACTGTATTTTGATATAAATCATAAAAACTCTCTGGAGGCTCTTTAAACCTATTCCTTTAATTGTTTTTTTGTGATAAAATGTATGTTTTTTGTGTGTGTGTAAGGTTTACATTATGTATGCTAGAGTGTGAATCCAAAAGTCTGATTTTTTTTTTCAACAAGGATGAAGAATTTGCCTTTCTGTTGTTTTTAACCCAGTCTGAAAGAAAATGCAGATGTTTTCTTTGGACTGCCCTTCTCATCAGGGTTTTTCCAGCACATCAGTGCTGGAAAAAAATAATATTTTATAGTCATGTGTGTTCTGTCTGGTATAAAGTTTGCACATTATGTTAATATTGTAAGGAGAAAAAAGCAGTGAGAATCTGCTAGTCCATGATTTGTTAAAACAGGGGGAGCAATCTTTTAAAAAAAATTTGTTTAGTTTGCCGATGTGTTGAAGTGGTATTTTATATCAAACTGTTGAGAATACAAAATACATAAAACACAAGACTTGACTGACTGACACGAAGCGTTTCTGTCATATGGGCCGTGGTGGAACCAGGAATTTTAAGAAATGTTTTTCTCAGAGGGTGTTTTAGTGACAGTGCCAATCAAAAACCAACAGCTTGCTGAGCTTCTTCTCATCACGACTAAATGTCCCAAACTGTGAATGACGTGTTAGGATATGTTCAAAGATCATTTTTATGCTGTGATAAAAAAAAAAAAAGTATTTCACTACAGCAGTGATTTGAATGTGTTTTTCTTTTTTGGGGGAGGTAAGAACATGGCCAAAACGTGAGTGAGATGCTGTTGTAATAAAAAGTTTCTATGTTTGTAAAACACTTTGGATGCATTCTCATAATTTTATCCGGTTTAGCTACAAGGTCTCCTTGTGGCTAATAATGATGGTCTTTATATAGAGTTGCAAGGTGGGGTGGTGGTTAGCCAGGTTACCTCACAGAAAGAGAGCCTCTGGTTCAAAACTCAGCATGAAGAAACTTCTCTGTCAGTGTCAAACAGCTTATTCTGCTTTTGACTACAGTTTGATGTTGTTTATTAGATTGGATGATTGAAGTCTTAATAACCAAGGCATTATGGCAATTCAATAACTTATTTACAGTATTTAACAAACAGGAGCCTCGGTAGTGGTGTAGTGGCAGAGAATCGGACTTGTTATCCGAAGGACCCAGGTTCGAACCCCGGCCACGGCACACACCTTGGGGTGTCAATGAGTGCACATCTATTTCCCCAGCTCCCCGAGCGCTGACTACGCTCACTGCACCACCTGGTGGTGGTTGGGTTAAATGCAGAAGACCAATTTCGTCTGTCAAGTATGGGAACATACACAGATGACAAATGTGACAAATTATTATTATTATGTGGAAGAACCATACACAGCCACAACAGCTTGGCACCTCCCCCTCATGCTGCTCAATCCGGACCTACAGGCCGTTCGTAACCCGATTTTGACGTAAGTCGGCACTCAGAACACGTGCGTTTGTAAGTCCGTTTTTTTTGTACGTAAGTCAGAACTCAGAACACGTGGCGTTTGTACGCTGCGCCGCACACCCGTTTATCGACATGAGAATTGACATGAGACTGAACAAGCGTACATACTGGTCCATAAGCATGCACAGAACTTTATTTACAAACGGTTAGCTAACACATTACACCACACATTCATCTATGAACACAGCACGTACTAGCGTTCGGAGTGCGTTCACAAGTCCGGGTTGTCGTAAGTCGAGGGCGGCGTAACTCGAGGACTCCCTGTCCAATCACATTCTTCATCCAGCTTTTGTTGCAAACCAGCCAAGGATGCATTGGTCTCTAGTACAAACAGCCCCAGATGTTCAGTGGGGTTGAAGTGAGGACTGTAGGCAAGCCATTCAAACCTCTTCCCTCTTCTGATAAACTGCACTGTGGGGGCAAGTGTTGTAAACTTGGAGGATAGTTTGGTCCCAGACTGTGGAGAAAAGGGATTGTCACCTGTTGTGACAATCAGACACCTGACTGTCTGCACCTAAGGTACCAGAAGTTCAAAACAAAAGTACATCCATCCAGCCATTATCTTTATCCGCTTCTTCCTTTTTGGGTCATGAGCAGGGCCGGCCTAAGGCATATGCGCACTAAGCGGCTGCTTAGGGCCCCGGGGCCACTAGGGGGCCCCCTAATTGGAATTTACTTTATTTTGGTAATGATTTCAATATGATTCTATTTAATATTGTAAGTTCAGCTTTTGCGATTTATTGCATACATTTACATAGTTTTAAGAACTAATTATTCAGCTTTAAATTTCTTTTTTTAACCATTTTATGTGGTTTTAAGTAATTGTTAATTTACATTATTTAAAGTACTCTGGCACAACAATTTCCTGCGGGATCAATAAAGTTCTATCTTATCTTAAGGATTTCCTTGATATTTGTTATTTTAATTTATTTAGTCTGTTTTTGCACAATTTACTTTATTTTTATGCATCTAGGTTATTTTATACGTTTGTTGTTCATCTTGCACTAAAATTACTTTTGAACATTAATGTTGCAGTTCTTTAAAACCAAAGATAATAAACCAGACAACACTTTTGTTGTAAAATACATTGCACACTGGTGATTTATTTTTTTTCTTTTGTTACTTTTAGTACCACAAGATCACGTGTCACACAAGACCCATGGGCCAAATCCGGCCCGCCATAACCATTTCTGTGACTCCACAGAGACTGAACTTCAAGATAACAGTTGTGTTATTCAGTATTACTTTATTAGTCAAATCAAATCAGTTTTTATGTTTATAATGCCAAATTACTCAAACATAAAATATTTAATTTTTAGAAGTAGTCATTGAATGTTATATTTTACTAGTTTGTTAATAGGTTGTTTTGTCAATACATTCTGCCATGTCCCACCTTTTGAGGTCATTCATGATCTTGATGTGGCCCACAATGAAAATGAGTTTGACGCCCCTGCACTAGATGATACATACATATAGGATCGTGTAAACAGAGCTGTCAGAGTTGCAATGAGTTTATGTTAGTTGGGTGAATGATCAGATCATCTGTTTATTGCAGTAATCTACATTATTAACAGAAATAGAGGGCCCTAAACAAATTTCGCTTAGGGCCCCATGGAGGCTTGGGCCGGCCCTGGTCATGAGGGTCATTGGTGCCCATGTCCAGCTATCACTGTGGGTACACCCTGGACAGGTCGCAAGTCCATCACAGGGACACATGGAGACAAACAATCATTCACTCTCTCTCACTCACACCTAGGGGCAATTTAGAGTTACTAATCAGCCTAACGTGCATGTTTTTGGTCTGTGGGAGGAAACCGGAGTACAGTACCCGGAACAAAACCATGCATGAATGGAGAGAACCTGCAAACTCCACCCAGAAAGGTCCCGGGATGAGATTTGAACCACCGACCTTCTCGCTGAGAGGCAACCAACTGAGCCACCAAAACAAGAGTCAATATCAGAATTATTAGTTTGGGATTGGCAGGGAAGTTTTGGCTAGTTGTTCATGGGTGCACCTCACATCCACAACTCTGCTTCTTAGCCCACAAATGCATTTTTATAACTGTGGCACCATTTAACCATTTAAGGGTTAATAAACAGACTTTCCACCAGTATAAGATTTACGTATTTCCAAGAAGTGAAGCACTGGTTAGTGCTTTTACCCTTTCAGCAGATGGTTTCAGATTGCCTCCCGACCTGGGGCCTTACTTGATGGAGTTTGCATAATCTCCCCATGCATACGAATGGTTTTCTTCAGGGACTCCTTTTCCTTCCTTAGACTATAAACATGCATGTTAGTTTAATTTACTAACAACTCAAATTTTTCCCTAGGTGTGAGACAGTAACTGGTTGTTGTGTCTCGTTTGTCTCTATGTCCTTTTGACCTGTCAAGGGTGTACCTTACCTCTTGCACAGTGACTGCTGGACATGGTCACCAGCTGCGATTGGATGGATGGATGGATGGATGGATGGATGGATGGATGGATGGATGAAAACCACTGTAGCAATTACAAAGTGAGATGGAGGAAGAAGGGTGACACTTTCTCCACAACACTCTACTACATTTGTGTTTACTTATTTTGCACTTGTTAAAGCAGGGCACCAGCTGGTCAGTTTACTGACCAACAACTTAATTGTCTGTCTAACAGCTATCACTTGCAAATGAGTTTTCGAGGCTCAATGTGACTTATCTGTTTAAATAAAGGTTGAATGAATTAATGAATTAATATTTTCACCCTTTAATAATCAGAATCAGTCACTGAAGTAGAATCCGTTAATTACAGGGAGTCCCATACCATAACCAATGAATATTCATCTAAATGAAGAGGCCAATGTTGTCTTTGACATTTTATTACAAAAATAATCAAACTAAGAATCAACAACAATACTAAACAAACAATAATAATTACCATAATCAATCAAGGCTTAATTTTCTTTTCTAAGACAAAATTGACTCTTGGACAAAGTTTGACTATTTTAAAAAGTTTCTTTTGGATTTTGGTTAAAATAAGTTATTTAACTTCTAGATCAAGTCATTTATTGTCAGTGCAAGCCAGGAAACTATTTACCAAGTCACACCAGCTAAAAGTGGCGTAACCAGACCATGAATAGCATCACGACACCAGGTTCTGCTCCTTACTGGGTCAGTGTTGAGGGCACCAGATCACTCGTCTTTCTGGGGTTCTCTGGTGGATCAGACCAGAACACCACGAGGAGGACTTGCCAGGAACTGCCCAAAGTAGCTGAACGTCAC
>JBBPBX010021804.1:22998-42027 GCA_038048925.1 Garcialebias charrua | reverse complement strand
GAATCACCTGCAAGTTTGAATATATCAATGTTACACAGTCCCTCAGCCAAATACGACCCTCTCGTAAAGAGGGTGGCTAGATCATCAGGAATAGGGTGGTCTAATGTAACCACTGATGCAAAGGCAATCAAAAGGCACCCTCTATATGATGAGGAATTGGCCAAGATGGGGGTGTACAAAGAAAACAGAAAACTTAAAACCGTTGAGCAAGGATCCGTGACAGAGTCCTCTAGGGAAACGGATGACGAACTCGGAGAAGAAGGAACAAATCCAACAGCTCCCCCGCTAGGTGGAGAAAAACCAGAAGAGCGGATGGTCACGATTCTCCCATATGGCCATGGTTTTGAGACCTGGCCCCGGGGAATTCAGGACCTAGTTAAAGTACAAAACCCAGGGGTAGCTGATGAGACCCTAAAACAGAACTTAAAGCAGGGCATGAGAACGAACGGAAAATTCTACTGCGAACCAGACAGATATGGTAGCCAAATGGTAGTGGTAAAAGACCCTGCCAAAATATCCAAAAAAGCTGACATTAGAGCATGGCTACGGTGGTGCGTGACGCTTGTTCTGGGGAGAAAATCTATCTCGCCTGGCCCATAGGGCGCACACGCGTATGGGTAGTTCCGGTACCAACATGAACCCGCTGTTCCAACTGACTTTAGATTAGCTTTTCCATTCCAAATTATACTAGGGCATCTTATAATTTTTCTTAGCTTTTTTCTACCTTTTCTGTTGTTGCGATGAGATCCATTGATGACTCTAGCGACCCTTTGGTTGGTTTTTACTTGTCCGCTTTCTTCCATTTTCGATGGAACGTTTTGCTGGCCCAAGCTTTTAATCCACTTTGTTTCTTTCCTGCTTTGCTTGATCGAGGCTTTTCTGCTTCGTCTTTGCTGTCCTCGATCGGCTGAACTGTGGCTCCGACTGAGTACACACCCAGGTATGGTGCAAGGATCATTTGCACGGAAATTCTAACCCTCTGGGTGGAGTCTGGCCTGATGGGTGTGTTCACCCGTTGCGCTGCTGTTCCGGGAATCTGCAGCACTCCGTGCCTCTCCCAGGCTTCCGGGGTGACTAAATACTCAGCGGTTTTCTGCTTGGCTCTCGCCCCATGTACTGTCCACGCATCTAAACTGGTGGTGGTGTAGTACAAATTTGTGTGTCTGGCCCCTGCTTCCCGAGGGACTTCAGGCAGGTCTACCAGTGGAAGACTCTGATTCAAGACCACCTCTGCAATCAGTTGGGCCCATGTTGCTAATTCCCAGGGACCTTTCCACCCTCCTTTCTGAGCTTCTTCGTTTATCTCATCGGGGAGCTGGTTCGTTTCTATTCCTTCTGTCTCTGATGGGTCCCGAAATACTCTAAAGACTAATGGGAATTGGGTTGTGCCGAGAGGGGCGTCTTTCACTCTCCCCATCATAGGGCTATAGGGCCAGGACTGCTGTATTGATTGTTCGAGTAGGTCTCGAGGGTTCCAATCTCTCTCTTTTGAGTCAGTTTGTTCTACCCCACTGGGACCTTCTATACCTGGATACAGGGGTGGAGCCGAGGGGCTCGCATTTGGTCCCCGGTCATACCTCTGTATGGTCGGGGCTTGCCTCAGGACCTCAGATTTTTCTTTGTCAACCTGTGTTTTAAAGGCTTTGAGCGGGTCGCAGCATTTCCTTGTCTGCCAACCCATTGCTTTCTCAGAGTGCAGCAGCCGAGCTTGTAGCATTTCAGCTCGGCAGTCTTCGCAATATTTCACGTCTGTTCCATCCCATTCACAGGTACAGTCCTTCGGGCCTTTTCCACTCAGATCCCATTGAGTGATAATGATTATTCGAGGCAAGACAGCAATTCTGCATTCTCCGCAGATAAACGCGTTCATTACTTTTACTGGTTTTATTTTTAAGTGTTCAACATCAAATCTGTTTGATTTAGGCCTGAGGGGCTTTTTCTTCCCCGGGCCTCCAAATTTTAGAGGCAAACCAGTAGCCTTTGCGCAAATTGCACACTGATTATACAGTGCACTCCACTTTATAACTTCCTTCTCCGTTGACAGGTATCCTTTTTTGGCATATTCCAATGTGTTCAGGGCCCTTCCTGCCCAGAGCCCTGTGCTTGTCCTTCGTAGGATAACTCCCCCGTATATAGTGGCCATTCTAATGTAGGGGAGCATGCTGCTTGGTTCACTGGCCATAATCCGGTTTCTGGTTTCAACTTAGCTAGGAATTGGTTTCAATTGCTCTATACCTTGGACCCCTTTTTTGACTAATTCTACGGTGTTTTTGTCTAATAGTCTTTTTACTCTGTCTGTGGCGTTGTATTTGGGTCTTACCGCAACTGCTGTCGGGTGATCCTGTGCTCTGATCCACACCTTCTGCCCCACCTTGAATGAGACGTCAGAGTCTGACTGTTCCCCTTTATCATCGGAGCCCCGCCCAGTTTCCTGCGTGGTGAACTCTCGTTGGTTAAGCTCCTCTGAAGGGGAGGGCCTATCAGCTCTGCGCCTGTCATTCAAGGCCTGTCCTATTTCCACAGTTTTAGTGCTCCATTCTTTGGTATTAGCATTTTTAGCTATCCAATTTTTGACTAAACCTATGGCTCTTTCGGCCACTCCGTTGGCTTGGGGTGTGTAGGGAGGCGAGTAAACACGCATTACCCCAAATGTCTGGCACCAGTGATCTACTTGTGCATTGCGAAAGTGTGTCCCATTATCGGTTCTCAACTCTTTTGGAATACCTAACGCCCCACAGACTTGTTCCAGCATGCTAACAACACTGTTGCCATTAGCTTTTCTTGCTGGTTTCACTATCACATACCCTGACATTGAGTCCACCAGCACAATAAGGTATTTCTCTCCCTTCTTGCCTGTGATCCCCATGGGTCCAGCTACGTCCATGCACACTGATCCCCAGGGTATGGTACTTTTGATAGTTTGTCCATCCACTCGGTGCCCCCTGCGCCCTGCATTATATTGACCACATATCTTACAGTCCAGTAGCACTTCGCGGATTTGTTTTAAGGGAATCCAGAGCTCCTGATGCTCCAATTCCTTACGTGTAGGTTGCACGCCCGCATGACCTAAGCTCTCATGCACGCCCCGCACAACCTCAGACACGTACTTCTGTGGGACCCTCCTTCCCTGGGGGGTTTGTTCCCACTTCTCGATCCCGACAAAAACGATTTTTCTCTGTTGTACATAACGATCAACTTCATCATTACCCTGCCAGTGCTTTCCTTCCTTAGTGTGGGATCTCTGGTGCTCGACTTCCAATTGCAAGTTTAGCCTAATTTCAGCTATTTTCTTCCACAAGTCATGATGAGCCACCACTTTCCCTTTAGCACTTTCAAACCCATTTTCTTCCCAAATAGATAAATCTTCATTCAGAGCCTGTGCACAGTAATAACTGTCAGTCACTACTCGTGCTGTTTTTACTTTTCTGTGAGTGAGTTCTAGCAATCCTTCGAGTACTGCCGTAACTTCTCCAGTTTGCGCACTTCCTGGCACTCTCCCCCTCCTACGGCAGCACTCGTTCCCTTGAAATTTAAGAATAAATCCCCAGTGTGCTACCTGATCGGTTCCTTTCTTAGATCCATCGGTGTAGAGAGTCCAGTCGTGTGTCTTTGGTTTTTCGGGCATCTCATTTTTTGCTTTTTTACTCACAGGTTGTGCTGGTCCTATCTCTAGATCGGGGTCTAATAAAATGTCCTCCCACCTACCCCATCTGGAATTCGTGGCTTTGGTACTTTCTATTGTCCCTTTTCTGAGATATTTGTGCACTTGACTTTGTGTTATGACTTTGATAGGTTGGCCTTGA
Organism: Garcialebias charrua; assembly: GCA_038048925.1. NCBI lineage: Eukaryota > Metazoa > Chordata > Actinopteri > Cyprinodontiformes > Rivulidae > Garcialebias > Garcialebias charrua. The sequence continues at coordinate 38,224 of JBBPBX010021804.1, read as the reverse complement.
GCTAGATCTTTTAGAGTACCCCAGTATCTGGCTAACACTGCCAGTTCTTTTTCTTCCTGGGGAAACTTTTTCTCAACTGAGGTTAACGAGTAACTCCAGAGAGTGACTAGCCCTCCATGTTCATTTTTAACTGATACCATAGCGTTGTCATCTTCGCAACTGACTTCAGCTACTAGTTTTGTCATTACACTTCTTGGCTCTAATCGCACTGCTTCTTTGATCTTTTCTCTGAGTTCTTCCAGATCTTTCTGATTTCCGGCTGTCCAAATCCATGCTTGTTTGCTTTTCTTTTCATCCTGTCCTTCCTTTTTCTTCAGACAGGCATACAAGGGTTTTGCATATTTTTGGTAGTTAGGGACATGATCTCTCACATAGTTGCACAGTCCTAAGATTTTCTGTAGCTCGTTTTCGGATTCAGGGGGCTGAATTTGCTCAAGTTTTTCTCTGTAACCTTCAGAAAGTCCCAGATCGGCCGTTACTTGGAAACCTAAATAGTTTACTTGGAACTGCCCAAACTGACATTTCTTCAGATTAAGTTTCAGCCCTGCTTTTGTAACTCGTTTCAACACTTCTGCCAACCGTTCTAGGTGTTCCTCCTCTGTGTCATCCGCGATGAACACATCATCGATGTAAACTGTTGCACCCAAGTCTTTAAGCACATCCATTACGGCTGACTGAAACACATTTGGAGAGTTTTTGTACCCCTGTGGCAGACGCTGCCACACATAGCTCCTTCCTTGATGGGTAAAAGCTGTTTTTCCTTGTGATTGTTTTGCCAGTCTGAGAGAGAAAAATCCATTCGCCAAATCAATGCAGGATTTGTACTTTTTCACCTGTAGAGTTTTCAGAGTACCTTGAGGGTTAATGAGGCTCGCTCGGTTCGCTACCGTTCGCCTATTTAGTGCTTTAAAATTAATTACTGGTCTCCATCCCCCTCCTGCGGACTCAGGTTTCTTTACCGCTTGAATGGGGCTGTTAGTAATGGGATAAGATTCTTCTCTAATAATCCCTAAAGCACTTAATTCCCTCACAATTTTGTTCATTTCTTCTATTGCTCCTGGGTTCAAAGGATATTGTCTCACAGGTGGATGTACACCTCCTTCAATTGTATGTACAATTGATGGGCCTAAATCTCCACAATCATTTTTAAATCTGGCCACTGAGGCTGACTCTATGATTTGTCTTAACTTCTCTTTCCCAGCCGGGGAGAAGTCACTTTCATTTATTCTTTGTTCTGTTACTTCAGGAATATTTACAGGTTTATACCATTCTTCTGATTCATGTTTCTCATGAGTGGGCCCTATTTTTACTAACCTGGATTTAAGCATATCCAGTCGTCTATTTAGAGCTCTACGGTCTTTCCGTGGTTTTCTTAATTCTTTCAAATCAGTTATTGCAACTAGGTTGTATGGTCCTTTGATCCACACAATTCCGTGCCATAATGCATAAGGCATTTTTTCTATGGTTCCATTAGCCAATTGAACCGTTAAGTGTCCTATTGTTTTTAGGTTTTTGCGGGTCATGGACACCTCTGCCCCAGAGTCTATCAGATAGGGCTCTCCGTCCACTTTGGTGTGGATTTCGTCCCCATCCCAATAAGCGCCTTCTAGGGTGACCCGCGACCTATCAGCCATTATTTAGCTGGCCCCCCATCCCTTTTCTTTCGGGATTCCTGGAGGGCCTGTCTCTGCTCAGGGGTCATTCTATTATATTCTTCTGTAGGCACGTAATCGCTCTTTTTCTGAGGTGCTGCATTTCCAGGTGAAGCTTGATACCTTCTTGGCTGTTGGTTTCTGTACTGTTGTTCTTGCTGAGGTCTCTGAGACCGTTCTCCATACTGTTGTTCGGATCGTGGTCTTTGGGGATTTTCTCTGTATTGTGGCTCAGACTGCCTTGGGGACCCTCTATATTGTTGCTGCTGTTGTTGTTGAGGGGCCCTAGGGGCCACTTTTGGCTGTTTTGAGCTCTGTTTTGTCTCATTTTTCCTTTTTTCCTCCCAGTACTGTTGTTCTAGATCATAAGCTTTCACTGCCTGATCGATCTGGGGGACTAAAGTATCATTGGGCATTGAAATGAATTTCACTTCACCTTTCCTACCCTTTGTTACTATTCTTAAGGCTTTAACATACCTTTTTGGTGGGACATTTTGTTTTAGTGAATACCAGACTGATGTGAGGTGTTGGCCTTGATCCATGCGTACTTTTGCCCGTTGAATTTGAGCATCCTCGTCGTCCATGTCCTCAAGTACCAATCTCTCAAAATGATCTTGAGCTGTCTCCTCTTTGCCCACTGGGTTTGCAGTGACATTACCCAGCCACAGTTTTCTGGCTGCGTCACACTCGGTGGAACTGATTACCATAGGCCATACATCTTTTATGTATTCTTCGGGTTTTTCATCAGGTCTTTTTTCCCTTACTAGGTTTTTCAGCATTTTGTACTCACGATAACTATCAGCTTCTGAGTTGATGGTTCGGTTTTGTTCTGCCTTTTTAGGTTTTTGGTTTGGCTGAGGTTCGTGGTATTCCTGATTATTTTCTTCCTGACCCTTTGTTTCTTCATCACTCTGTGATATCTCATCCCTCATTTTCTCGTTTGTTTCTTTGGCATATTTGTATGCAGTCTTTCTCATTCTTCTTAGCATCACATCGTGCGCTATTGATACGTAAGCTGTTCTAAATTTTTCGGTTAGGTCTTGGTGAGCGGCCAGTGTGGGGAACATGGGCATCATCAAAATGTTAGCCCATTCTCCCAAGGTGGCTTTTACTGTCAATCCCACCATCTCATCTAATTTATCTGCCCACTCTGTTGGAATGTCACGGTTGCTTTGGCCGGCCTCAGGAACGTATGTACTACGTCCTTGTTTTGTCTTTATGGGACCCCATGTTGTGTCCCTGGCTGTTCTTTCTGATGCTTGCTGTGGATCTATTAGTGGTACTGTTTTCTTTTGCCCCTTCTTTAGTCCAAACCTCAAGGACTTTTTTGGTAGATGTTTTTGCTCCATTGAGCTCAGGCTAACACTATCGTCACTTTCATAGTTTATTAAACTTGGGTCTTCATCAGATTCTTGGTCTAATCTTTCTTGTGGGTGTTCATCCCCGATCTCTGCGTTTGTTGCATTTAAGGCTTGTATTGCGGTGACTACCTGATGTCCAGTTCGTCCTTCTGGAGTATCTGCTCCACTCCTCCTGATTCTGGATTTGGAGCTGGTCGACTCTTTCCTTTTGGGGGTGTTCTCATTCAGTGTTAATCTTTGGTGGGTGTTTTTCGCGGTGGATTTCTTTTGTCCTGTGTCCCCTGAGGTACCTGGTATCTCTCCGTCATTTATTTCAGTGTTCTTGGGTTGTTTGTTGACGGATTGTTTCCCTGGCGGGGACATTTCGGCCAACAACCGTTTCTTTCGTTCTTCCTCCAGGTGGGGTGGGGTCACTATGACTATTTCTTTTAGCAAGGTAGCGCTTGGCATACTGCTTGCCAAGTAAGTCATTGTATGAACAGCAACTCGTTCGGCTATTTCCCACTGGAGGTTTTCAGATCGTAACCCTTCGGTTGTCGTTACTACTCGTCTGAAGTTTTTCGCGAGCGCTTGGGCCATCCCTTGCTCGAGGGCCTTTATCATTTCTCTCATATACTCCTCGTTACTATCTGTTTTTTTGTAGCTTCTAATTGGGACATGTATTATAGTATTATACAAGAGATTCCCTCCGCTCGTTAGGCACACTTTTGACTCTGATTCTCGTGTTTGTGCCATCAACTCTCTTACTTCATTTTCATATTGGGGTCCAGCTGCAGTGTTCAGGACCTTTCTGAAAGTTTTGTTATGGATTTTACAGTTATTTTTGGTGAATACCAGCAGCCCATCGCCCTCCATTGTGAAGGCGCTTCCTACCAAACTACATACCTTGATCCCATTTTGAAGTTTTAAGACCCGAGCTTCGTCGGGTAATGGACCGAGGGGTTTTGAGAATTGGATTGTCTCTATGGGTTGCTTGCGAGGAGATCCAGTCCTTGGGTTTGCTCTTGGGGCTGGTTCTGGTACCCCTTCTAGGGGTCCTAAGAAAGTTTGTTTCGGCCTGCCTGATCCATGAGGGAGTTCAAAGTCTTGGTCATGATGTTTTATCTTAGCAATACTTTTCTTAGGAATTTCTCCCGAGGGTCGTAAGGAACCTACTAGGGGTTGATTTGTCTCATGCTGCCCCTTCGGGCTCTGTTCATCGGTTTCTACTCTAGGTCTTACATTCAATTGTTTGATCACTTGGTCTGCTAGGATTCGGGCCACGAGTGTTAGTTCCTCTTGGGCCCCATCCACAGTGTCCCTGGCCGGTGGCTTTTCGTCGTTGTCAGGGTTTCCACCGTCCCCGGCATCACTTGATTCTGGGTCAGTACAATAGTTAGGTTGCACTCTATAACCCGTTAGGTCCGCCTGAGAACCCCATAGATTGGGACCCTGACTCGAGGCCGGTTTTATGGGTCCTGTTCCTAACCCACTACTGCCTCGCACCCTTGGTGTTACTTTTTTTCGACCTGCTATCATTTGTTTGTACTGCCCCAGTTTAATCAGTTCATTCCTATACCCCTGGAATCTCGAAGCCGCTTTCACCTCTGGGTTCCTGAGATCCCAGTCCACATCCATCTCCTTAGCTACCATTTTTACTAGGGGATCGTATTCTGCTGAGGGGCTGTATATCATTATTATCTCTCTAGTGGTTGTTAGTTCAATCTGCCGCACCCACCATTTTAACCAACTGTGGATTTCAGTCTTTGTTTTTATTGCTGTCGGGTTTTCCCATACCTCTATTCGAATTTTACTTCCCGCAGGGGTGCAATCAACCGTGCCCCATTTTTTTATTTCTTCATGCAGGCTTTCCCGCAAGGTTTCCTCATCCATTTTCGGGTAGTTTTGTTTGAACGATTGTTTGACCATTTCCTGTACTTGTGGATCCCAGGTTTCATACCCTCGGCCATACAGGATAACTTCAAGGCCTAACTTATTTTCTTTTTCTGTGACCCTTGTTCTTTTAGGAGCAACGGGCCTCCTGTCTGGCTCAGGTTCTTTATCGGACTCTTCCGGAGTGTTTATTTCGGAGTCTGATCCAAGCTCTGGGTTTTGTGTTACTTCATACTTTTCTAGCCGGTATTGTCTCAATTTATGTATCTCTTCTTGATACGCTTTGCTCATGGGGGTTGCTTTGACATCTGGGTCTATTATATATCCGCCTAACCCGGATTCTTTGGCAACCCTTCTTATTAGGGGGTCGTAGTCTGCTGATGGGCTAAGTAACGCGGTTATAGTCCCCCCTCTGTTCACCTCAATCTGTTTTATACACCATCGCAGCCACGCTTTAATATCGCCCTTGCTTGTTACTTTTGCTGGATCTTTTACTACTATTATTCGGTTGAAGGGTCTTTCCTGTAAGCAATAGAATTCTCCTTTTGTTCTTATGTATTGCACCAGGTTTTGTTTTAGGGCTTCGTCCACGACACCGGGGTTATTCTCCCTAACCGCGTTCTGAACGTGTTGGTGCCAGGTCTCAAAACCATGACCGTATGGGAGAATGGTAATTTTCAGCTCTTTTGGTGTTTCTCCACCTGGCGGGGGAGCTGTTGGATTTGTTCCTCCCCCCCCACGTTCATCGTCCGTAGTTTCAGGAGATCCGGTTACGGAGTCATTTTCAGGTTCCATCTTAGGTCTCTGTTTCCTTTTCACTTTGTACGCTTTCATTCTGTTCAATTCCTCCTCATATTGTGGGAGTATTTTGATTGCTTTTGCATCAGGAGTTGCGCTAGAATGTGCTATCCCCGATGTCTTAGCCGCCCTCTTTACGAGAGGGTCATACTCGGCCGAGGGACTGTGTAACATTATTATGTTTAGCCCATAAGGGGCCTCAAGCTGCTGTGCCCACCATTTTAGCCATGTTCTGGGGCCAGCTGTACGTGTCATAAAGCCTGGGTCTTTTATTACCACTATCTGACGGCCTTCTACCAACCCAGGACTACAGAAGATATTTTTGTCTGCTATTTCCTTAGCCAGGTGGGTCTCTAATTCCTTATCGTTTACTTTTATGTGACTTCTTCTGTATTTAATTTGAAGATTGGAATGCCAAGTATGGAACCCCTGGCCATACGGAATTATTTCTATCGGAATCTCATTCTTTGGCTCGCCTTCGGTGTCCGATTCTTGTTGGTTCGGATCGTCCGTTTTGGGCGGATCCTCAGTCTTTGTCGTTGCCGCTGGTGCGGGTTTTGGTCCAGTTGGATCGTTTTCTGTGGACTGGACCACCAGTCCTGTTGGTGCCGCTTCTGCAGCCATTTTTCGTTTTTGTCGTCTCGAGTTTGTCCGTTTTCAAAGCCGACTGACTTTATGTCCCTGTACCTGGGATGAAAACCGACCTGCTGCTAATCTTACTCCCGATCTATGGTCAGTAGATCACGAATAAGCCCTTTTTACCCCGCCCACTGCTGTGGAATTAAGGGGCACTTAGCTGATAGCTTAGACCAGCCGACTACAACTTCTCTACTCTAAGAGGAGTCGTTTTTCTGGCGCTTGTCAGTCCTTTGACGCACGCCTTGTCTCTTGGGAGTCTTTATTCATAAAGAGGGTCCCTTCGTGGTCGCCATGTTTGCTTATCTGAATAATCAGCGAGGTAATCACAAGGTGCGTGACACGCCCTCACTGCAGCCTACCTGCTAACAGGGTCTATTGAACCGGTCCCGGAGTTTGGGTATTACCTTGAACTACGTGGGACAGCTTCCGACTGAAGGCTGTCGATGGGAGAATTCATCTGGACTATTCACCTCCTAGCTTCCATAAGCCACACCCCTTTTTCACCTTGCCCCTCCCTCCACCTCAGCAGCTGGGGACCGGAGGGTTTAGTACAAGGCAACTCATGTTAACGGAGGCTTCTCCCGTGTTTAAGCTCGCTATTGTTACTGATCCAGTTAATTTTAGGATCCAGGAGATCGGATCCTGGGGTATTGTTTTAATATAACATCTTGTGCTAATGCTCAACCTTTCAAAACCTCCCAATATTTGATGTTATCTTTGTGAACCAAACTTACATTTCCATGGACAAGTGGGTGATGAATAAAAGTCAAGAATTTTACGTTTTGTTTATTTTAATGAATTATCTTTTGCAGGGAAGGATCAGCGTTACAGCATAACAGTACAATTAATCATTATGGTTATAGGTTAAGAAAAAGTATTAATTCACCAAACAATCTTAAGACTCGATGTTAAGCTGCTCGATCTGTATGGAGTCCTTGAGGAAGGTTCTTTTCTGGAGTCCAGGCTGGAGAGGCTCGGAGGGTCGTCTCATTGATGACACACAGTTAACACTTCCAATACCCATCCAGTCTTATGGACCAGAATTAGAGCGCTTAATCATAAGAAAATTCCTCATCCAGCTTTATGAGCTAGAGTTTAGAGTACACTCACTCAAATCCATCTCATCTGATTTTAAGAATCAGAGTTAGAGTGGTCTTCTGCAAACACACGTCTCTCCTGACCTTAAGGATCAGGGCTTAGAGTTTTACTTAAAATCTTACCCAGTGGATGTGTCTCTCCAGAGCCTTCCTGATTATCAAGCAACCTCGAGCAATTAAGTTTCTGAGATAATTGAATTGTCTATTTGCTTCCGCTCTATCCGCGTTTAATTTGATTTGATTTAAATCTAGCTGAAGCCAGGATTCAGTAAGGTGTCTTGCAGTCATCCCTTTTCATTCCTCAAAGTCCCTCGGGGACCGAGAGGGAATACCTGAAGCAGTCGCCTTCAGTCCCTGAGGACTGAGACTCACCTCTGACTCCCTGCTGGTCTGATCTGAAGAAACAAGTTTTGCTTCGTCCTGGCTGTCTGGGTAAAAACTGTCCAGTCCTTCCTCAAAGCTTAAAAATGAAAGAAAAGAAGTCTCTCCCCAGGACGCTTGCTTCCTCCTGTCAGCACGGAGTCGATCTGAACCACGCTTTGGGGCTTCAGTGGAGCAGGTCAGCTCCAGTTACTCGATGTCTGATGTACAGCTCCTCGACCGCATCATGACAACTTCGGACAGCCTGACAGCTGGACTGCCTCGTCCTGTCGCAACAGGGTGGTTAAATAGAAATCTTAGTCCCGCCTCCTCCCTGGGAGGAGGGGGATAGCTTGTCTATGATTGGTTAAGTCTGCTTGCTTTGTCAGTTTCCAGGCAAACTTGTTGCTCTGTTCTATTTCTGCTTGAAGCTACATGATCCCTTATTAGGAAATGAATTTGCTCTTTTTGCTCGAGGCTGGATGATTCACCAGGGCGGAGGTTGACACAACTCTGGTCAGTTAGTTACATCACTTTTTCCAGTAAAGTGTTTGCAAGTTATACTTCCCAACATGTGTGTTTTGCAATAGACCACTTTTGTCACAAAACCATCTTTGAAACATAGTAACACATCATTACAATTGCTATTATAAAAAATGATTAACTTTTTATCATAACAACATCACATTAAATGATTATATTGGTTACAATCATCTCTCACTTGGTTATATTAAGTAAAACACATCTTACTCGATTATTTTAGTTAAAACACATATACCATGATTATTGGTTAAAATCATATATCTCATGATTATACTGATTAAAACATGTTAAGATTAAAATCAATTAAGGTTAAACCAAGTTTAGATAAAAACATATTAAAGTTAGAACAAGTCTTTTGCTTCACGTTTTCTTCCTCCTGCTCTCTGCTGCAGTTAAAATGTTCGTGTATGAACTTAAGAATGTGGCTGCTTGCTTTTAGGAAGTGACTTTCTTCATGACTTTCACAACTCTTTAACGGTTAAACTTTTAAGACACAGTTAACTTCTCTTATTTATCTTAGCTTTATAACTACAATTTCTATTATTCAGATTTTATAGCCTTTTCTAAGGTTTTTAAACCATCATTCTTTTCTGCTCCTTTTGCAGTCCTCATTCTGCACTTCTCTGCATGTTTTTGTGTGAGTGTGCGTCTGTATGTGTGTGTGTGTGTGTGAGTGTGTGTGTGTCTAAGTGGGCCTCATTGTGGCTCTCTACAAACCATCTTTCACAACCTGTTCTTTGGTAAACCTTAAGACATAGTCAAACTTTTCTTATTTATTCTATCTTCTTCCTCTGGTTCTGTTGTGTTTCTTTGGGCGCGCCTGTGTGTGTGTATGGATGGGTTGCTTGCACTAGCTGTTTACCTATGGTGGTGTGCTATCATAAGACTCCTTCTATGTTAAATATTCCTTACAGCTGCACCTTTAGAGCAAAGTCCGATAAGAACAGAATACATCTTTTCATGAGTTGCACCATAATAATGCTGTGTGTCGGTTTGAATTCCAACAATAACTTCACCTTATCCGACAATATATATATCATATATATGCATATATACATATATACATATATATATATACATATATATATATATATAAATNTGATATACAGTATAGCCTTTATGATTGTCTGTTATTGTCTTTGTTGTCCACTGTTGTCATCATTTTGTTAAAATCAGGTATCTCTTGTAAATGAGTCACTGATGCTCAATGGTATTAGCCTATATAGATAAAGGTTGAATGAATCTATGTCTGTTAAATGCCATGCTGATGTGTCACTTCATTGGAGGACTTCCTGTTTTTTCTCCTGCTCCGAAAACACTAGATGGCACCAACATTTCCACACATGAAGATAATCTTCTTAATGAGACGCCCGGATTATAAAAGTCAGTAGATGACTTCTCCTCATCGCTGGAGCATTACCTGCCTCTGGTAGTCGTGCTTTTATCAATTTTGTATTCTATGATCCTTGAGGAAGACTTACCTGTGTTCCCTTTGCTTTTTACAGGATCTCTCCTTGTGAACTTCCTGTACCTGGACTTCTCTAAAGGGCCCCTGAAAATATAATGTGTCTCCTCAGCTGCCTTCCTCACCTTCCAACCACAAACCTTTCTGCTCAACCTACAGTAAGATCTGAAATCTGTCAACAATATCATCTTTGTCTTGGAAAATATCTTATAACTTGTGTCCTTGCTCCTCACGGTTCCTGGTGTGCTTTATTACCCACTGTAAATAAAATCACTTTAAATGTATTATCTGTCTAGATAGAAGTTTGTTCACTCCTCAGTCCTTGTCTCTGAGTATTCAGTTAAAACAACATTTGTTGGATGACTTTGAGCCTATTGTCACATGTATTGATCAGTGCAAGTTTTTTTAATGAGTATTATTTTTTATTTCAATAGTTTCTGCATTTCATGATGGTTTAAATGTTCTTTTTAATTATTATTTTGTTTGTAACTTATGCTACTTTTTAATGATGCGTCATGTACTTTAGCCCATGTTCCCCTTGCTTATTAGATTGCAGTCTCAATTGGTTTTGATTTGGTTAAATTGGTACAATTAAAGTACTTTAATGTATTGCTTCAAACCATTTCTGTGGTAAATAAAATAATGTTCAGAACTGCTGGAGCCATAATATGTCCTACTTATTTATTTAGTACTACACAACCAACACAGTGCTAACTGAGCTGTAGATAAAGGTTTGCCATCTTCTGTACGATATGTTCTCATAGATGACCGCTGCCAGCTTTACAACAAACATTTGGAGCTCAGATGTTTGTGTGGTGACACTCCTCAGAATCATATTGGATGGATTTATTTAATCAAACCAGAACATGAACACAGTGTTTATTTACTGCACTGCAGCATTACGTACATGTGACAAACATGGTGGAAATTATTGTTAATACATTTAATGAATTTATAGTATGTAATCTGAAAACTATGTTCTGCATATAATGAAAATAACAGGTTAAGATTTTGTATCAGCAAATATTGCATTTCTAAAGAATACGAAACAGTATCAGGGTGAAAAATCTTAATCAAGACATTCCTAAATATTATCTTACCTATTGCATATCACAGCTTCATTTTATTTATTTATTTATTTATTTATTTATTTACATGAGATTTTCATTAATGAAAAGTGCATTATAAATTGAATTCATTATTATTATTATTTTAATTTTATTTTATTTGGGGGGGTGTTATTCTGATTGGAGTGAAGAAGAACACATAATAATAATAATAATAATAATAATAATAATAATAATAATAATAATAATAATAATAATAATAATAATAATAATAACAACAATAATGATTAGTCTGACTGGGGTCAAGACCAAAGTTCATTGCTACAATCGTAAACCAACACAACTCTAAGAAAAAAAAAAGTATTTACTTGCAAATGAAAATGTCTTCAGCAGCAAAACAACAAACATGTAGCACTTTTGTCAGAGCTTGTAGTACATACGCCAGGAATATTTCTGCTGGAATAACTAGATATTGCAATTCAATTTCCATCCATCCATCATATTTTATCCACTTCTTCTTTTTTGGGTCACAGGGGTCGCTGATGCCCATGTCCATTAATCACTGTGTGAGGGCTGGTGTACACCATGGACATGTCACAAGTCCATCACAGGGACATATAGAGACGAATGAGACAAACAACCATTCACTCCCTCACTCACACCTAGGGACAATTTAGAGTTACCAATCAGCCTATCATGCATGTTGTTGGTCTGTGGGAGGAAACCGGAGTACCCAGAGAAAACCCACACATGCACAGAGAGAACACGCAAACTACACCTAAAGGCCCCCGGACTGGGATTTGAACCAGGGACCTGCTTGCTGAGAGGCAGCAGTTCTACCAGTTGCGCCACCATGCTGCTCAATTCGTTTTCATTCAGTTTATTCATATAGTGCCAAGTCACAACAGAAGTTTTCTCAGGACACTGAACAGAAACATTTCCATGCATAAAAAGCCAATTAGTAAATTTATCTTTCTAAGGGAGCCAGCAGACTGTGTTGAATCTCCACTTTGTCGCAGTCTAGCAATTACACAATTGGCAGTTAAATAAAAGTTTTTACAGCATCAAATAAATCCACTATAAATGTGTTGAGAATTGTATTTTTATTTTACAAAGTAGATGTCATCAGTCCACTTTGGTCTTGGGCTTGCTTGGAGCGGCTCTTAGTCAATTCAGAACCTGTTTTCCAATATGAAGCCATTCAAAGACCCATGTACAACAAAAGGCATGATATCAACTGTTCACAAGCTATCCAAATACATCCACTTCAATAGATCCAAACTCTCTCTTTAGAGTTACATAATCTTACAACTGTAGCCACATTTTTGTTTGTTTCGAGGTTTCAGTTGTGCTCTTTTACCCTGAACTGTCAAAAAAAAAAAGGGGGAAAAGAGAAGGAAATGTGATGCCCCAGATACATAATCAAGTCCATGTTTTGGAGACGTGTGAGGTTAATAATAGAGTGAAAGAAAAGAAAATCCTCTGTTTGCAATATGCTGCCACATCATGAAACAATGGGGGCACCTTTTTCCCTCACTGTCATTGAATCCAGCCACTACAACTGTATTCAAATGCTTCACCCTGAGCTCAGTATCTCACAAGGAGACACACTGCTGCACATATCAACAGCTGTGATACTGTATAGTAGTTAGTCTTTATCTGTACCTGTCTGTACCTGTAGGAACAAGTGAGTGTGAGTACAAAGAAAACAGAGAAATGGAAATGGTGATGTGTTGGAAGATGATAGAAAATACACTTTTCTATAATGGGGCCCTTACATAGGTTTTGGGTTATGCTTGGAATGAGTTATATGACTTATACCAGGATTAGTGAATTCCACATAAATTGCGATCAGATGCACTGATTGGGGGGCAGTAAATAAACTGGTGGGAGGGAGATGCATGCTTAACTGAGCTCAGCCAAAGCAGTGATTAAACACTGGAGGCTGAGAGCGTAGAGAGCTCAAATAGCTGCACTTAAGTACTTGAAACAGTGAATGTGCTGTAATGACGTTTGCATAAAAATAACACACGAGCAGCATCTGAAAGCATTGTGTGCAATTACCATGCTAGGCTAAGTGCAGTTGAGAGTTTATCACTTAAACTTTTATCAACTGCAACATGATATTGTGGGATCAACATCAGCTTTAAAGGGATTTATATATGGAGTGTTGGCGGGCCGACCCTTACCCTTGGGTAGTCCAAGGATCATTAGAACCATCACCGTGGTAACGGCCCCTCAAGCTACGATGTTCAAAAAAGATGGGGTACGGTCCAAGGGAATGCAAACAGCTCTGTTACACATCATTAAAGCCAACAGATGTCTGCATGTTGTGTTTCTCTTCCTTTACTGTATATCTACACTCGCCTACATCTGTGTGCATGCATGTGCCTGGGGAGAGGGTAATGAGGACCGCTGGGGCTAGTTTAAACAACCAGGGTTCACTAGCAGAGAAGCGAGTTGGAGCTTTAACACTCCCCGAAGTGCGGGGAAAGGCGCAGCAGCTTCAATGCTTTCCAGTCTTGTGATCTGTAGCCCGTATTTGCACTGGGACTCAGCTGTGTGTCTCAAAACCAGCACGCTGACCCCTCAACCTCCACTTCAGGCCCACCACTTTCAGACATCTGAGGGAGCAAGTTCAGTCCTGTGGGTGCGAGAGATGGTGGTTCTATCATCTTTCCACCTCCGTATTGTGACATCAAGATCTGGGTTTTCTCTGCCTAAAACCAGCTGTATGCCAGGTTTTGTATCTTTAAAGCACCTGGAATAAGTTCTGATGGAGAGTAAAATGGGAAAAACTCACAATGTGCAACAACGGTTGAAAGTATTGATCAAAATTGTACTAATTTCTCTCAACTCTTGATTTTGTCTTCTCTTCCCTCCAAATGAATCTTAAACCCCAAAACACACACGTTCACCATTACACTTACAAACACAAACAGACAATGACATCACATGTGCACACACTGTAGCTTCATCACCTAATATTGATTTCCCACTGGCCAACCAACTGCTTAACCATCTTTGTGGTGACAATTTGACCCATGAGGCCAGTTAGATGCTACGCACACATATGCACTCAGGGATCCTTCCTGCATCCTTTAGGGAAGCCCCTAAAGCATTTATTGACCGCAGAGAGTAAGTGGCTATTAATCTGACAAAAGCTTAAAGGCCTGCCATTGTTTGTTCTGTGCACTCAGTGTTATGGCATGTGGTGTCTACAGTCTAATACTGCAAAGTTTACAGACATGGGTTTATTCTTGTTTCAACAGTTCATTTTTCCAATGCATACTTTTGTGTGAGTTGTATCTGTAATTACTGAAGTGGGGGAACGATCGAGTCAGAAAAAAAACTATCTAAAACACTCAAAATAAGCTGCATGATTAGTCGGGGTGTCACATTTTAGCCTGCATGTCACCTTTATATCACCTTTTTTTAATAAAAGGTAAGTCTAACCATCTGTTTGAGCAAATTACCATCATTATGTTACTTCTGCCACTTCAATCCCTCTGAGGCTAATAATCTACAAGCATGGAAAAGCAACAACATATTGAGCAAAGTAACGTTTGAAGTGACAAAAGAACAAAACACATCCAGTCCTTTAAACACATTTGTATCATTGCATTCTCTTTTACCTCTACCCATCAAAGAATGCCCCAACTCTAAGACTCTCCCACTTTTTTATTCTTGCAACAAAGAAGCAATTTAAGTCAGAATTTTTTTAAAAAAAATCATGTCGCTGTAATATCGGTGTGCCCCAGGGTGAGAAAAGGCAACTTAAGTTGACATTGATTTTTATTTTAATTTTTCCCTAAGAACATCATCTTAAAGGATTAATCTCCAAAGCCATATCCGTACATATCACTGTTCACTCTAAGTTAAAGGCCAGTGCACTTGAATGTGTCACATCCACAAAACAGCATATGATGAATACAAATCAGGAGTCAGTTGGTTAAAGCAAGCATAAAAAACGTTTTTTTTTTTTTTCTTTCAACTTTTGTTTTCTCTACGGAGATGTACAGCAGTTTATGAGGCTGTTGTGTGCGTGCTGAGGTCAGTGTAAACTTTCCGTGTGTGAGTGCCTTTGGCATGTCCTTTTGTGAATGATAGCTTTGCTAAAGTGGTGTGAAAAGAAGCATTGGTTTGCAATGCATTTGATTCTTTTATTTTTTTTTTCTGCTGTGAGAAAAAAATGTTTTGCATAGCAGGCAGACTTGGAGCAGATCTGGGCCCTCGTTAGCCAGGTGGCTAGATACTTCATCATTAGAGGCTTGTGTTCTGGTTCCAGTCATTCTGCCCTTGCTTATAATCTTCAATACTTTTTGCGGAAGACTCACACACTAAAATCTAATGTAAATTTGTATATATATAT